>QKQZ01001674.1:286-22172 GCA_003595255.1 Solenopsis fugax | reverse complement strand
ACTTTTGGTAGTTTTGTCTTTTAACATATTATATTTAAAATTATAATTTATTCAATATATATTTAAAAAATATATGTATTAAAATGTCTAGATTCTTAAAAACGTACTTCTTTTAATAACAGTAGAATGTTTGTCATTTTAATTAATTTATAAAATATATAAATAATTGGTTTAAAATGTTAAAGAATATAGTATTAAATTTTCTAATTTTAGGTGGAGGAAACCGAGTCTAAACCTTTGGAATAACATTTTTTGTTTTAACTTCAACTTGAAGAATACACAAAAAGCATGTATGCAGAATAAAGCTATAATAGTTAGCTTTTGATTAATATTGGCACGCAGAAAGGCATTACTTTAGAAACGCAGTACAAATTTATATCAAAATTTTCGTATATATCTTACGCGGTACGTTCATAAATTGGTTACGTACGTGATTGAATGCGCGTATGCGCAGAGCAGAGGAGTAGAGGACGCGTGTAGCATTGTTTGTTCCGATGAGACTTCTGAAATCTCCTTGACGATCTTATCAAATCCCCATCGCTTTATTGTCATCCGTCTAGCTGTAAAGTTGCAAAAACAATACCACGTGAAAGAGATTTACAAGAGCAAAATAAAAAAATCATGTTCTATCGAAATGCGATTGCAACTGCCGTACTTAGCAGCTGCATTCACAAAGCGAGGTTACGAGCGTACGCTAGCTGTACAATGCGGTCGGACTCGAAATCACCGTGGGAAAGTACATGAATACCTATAAAGCATACCGACACATTGTGCGAGGCAGTGAGTCGTTTGTACTGTTACACGTCGACACCTGCGTTCGCGCCTCGCGATTCCGTCGCGAGTTTAAAAGCATACCTCGCGGTTTCCATCGCGCTCGTACACCTCCGACAGGAGATGTGATCTGAGACGCGCGATTGTCGGAAATTCGGACACCATGGAGAGCGGAAGAAAAGGGGAATACATCGCGGGATGGCCCGGCACAGCTTTGAACGACGATCTGGAGTTTTGGATGACTCGGCTTCCGGCGCCACTCAAGACTATACCCATAATACATCTGGCGATACCCGGTACGTTTAAATCGCTCTGCCTGAAGTTTACACTCTTGCCTGCTCGTGCCTCTAGAAAAATTGATTTACGGCGGATATTTTAAATATTACTCGATTCGTGATCATTTGTTAGATAATGGAAAGTACTTCGATTTTATTGCCCTCGATAAAAATAAGAATAATTACACGAGGTTTTCTTAATTCATCTACAATTTTCTCAATTCAAGGTCCTTGCTTTTTGCATTATTCTTAGAAATATAAATAAGAAAGAAATAAGCTTTTTTCTCGCTTAAAGCGAATCTCTCTTGGTATTCTTAATATTCCATATCTCAGAAAAATGTTTGTTGAACTAAAATTTAAATTTTTACTTAACTATATGTTGTATGAAATATTCAAAATAAAAATTTTCGAATTTACTTTGAAGGCTGATGTTAAAATTATTATTTTACTTCGTTTATTTGAGCTATATGACATCTTTAAGATTTTCCCAATTTGAAAATTTCAAATTTTTCTATTTTATTGTTTTTGTAATTTCATGAAATTCAATCTCTTTCATGAGATTTCAAATCTTTTAAATTTATAAATATTTATCAAAGCAGATCCATTTTGGTAATAAAGAAATAAGTTCGAAAAACACTAAAGAGAACTTTATTAACAATAGGCTCCACATGTGTGGATTTCTCTCAATTCAGTATGTATTCTTTAACTGCAGTAAAAGCAGATGTGAATGAGTAATTGAACTATATTTAGTGTCTACGATATTAACGATTGTGATATAAACTGGTAATTTTCCAGGTTCTCACGATACTATGACTTACACCATTGAAAGGCGCAACGACGTGGGGCCGGACGAACCTGCCTTCATTCGAACGCTCGGCCGTTACTGCTCAGTCGTTGCCAAGCCCATTATTTTAAATTGGTCTATTACACAACGGGATGATGTCAAGCAACAGCTCAACGGCGGAATCCGATATTTAGATCTGCGCCTTGCTACGAAGCCGAGAACCAATAACATATACTTCCTTCACGGTCTGTACGGTGCGGAAGTCAGCAAGCCGCTGCTAGACGTAGCCGATTGGCTCACCTCCCATGCAAATGAGATCGTTATCCTGGACTTCCAGCATTTCTATGCCTTCACGGATCAGGATCATCATCGTCTCATAGACAGAATAACCCAGATTTTTCGTGGAAAAATGTGCCCAGTCTCATCCAGATTCGATCACATAACGCTGCAATGGCTGGTCCAAAAAAGATACCAGGTGTTTGTGATTTACAGGAATATTTACGCGCGCAATTACGCGAATCTGTGGCCATCTGGTCTCTGGCGTACCATGTGGCCCAACACTGTCCGCGTAGACGAATTGATTGATTTCTTGAATGTCGAACTGCAAAGCAGATCGTTGGACATCGCGTTCATATCGCAATGCCTCTTGACACCGGATACGCCCTACGTCGTAAAACATTTATGTGGTACCCTGCAAAGAGATCTAGTACCTCGTTGTCAGAAAGCGGTTCTCTCTTGGATAAGCCAGAAGCGTCCTGGTCGCGGAGGGCTGAATATAGTCATAGCGGATTTTGTTTCGGATAACAACTTTCTGTTTTCCAAAACGGTCATCCAGAATAATTCGAAACTTCTAAACAGTCCGTAGTTCAATCTTATTTCTTCCGCTTAGAATACAAATAATACATAATAGCAACTTTAGATTCAAATATTTTTATCACTCTTAATGAAAAAATAAAATCTTTAAATTCAGAGCTGCTTAAAATATTCCTATGGTCGATATACTCACTTAGTGATCACTAATTATTGTCCAAAATAAATCATTTACACATTTAATATAAAAATATTCAACTGCACACTTGACACACAAAGTCAAAATAGAGTTAACAAAAAATTCAGATTATTAATATTTAAACTTAATGCATATATTTTTAACTAATTGATCTATAGCTCAGACAATTATACATGTTTATGCTAAGCATATTGTGGCACATTGCTTGGAAAACAGATGATTATTATCATTATTATCATTACAATAAATAATATATTTTTATTTTAAATTTTATAAGCTCAAGTCCGATGTCATTAACTTCTATTTATATAATGGATGCAATAACAAAAAATATTAAACATATCTAAATATGTTATGTCATTATTGGATGTATTGAAACAATGTAAATAATTGAATGATGCATTTTTTATTTTACAATTAGATGTGAGAAAAAGAAAAAATTTTTTTTGGAATTTTAATATAGATCTCTTTTGGACATAAATGATGTTCCAATGTCAGTATTAAACTAATGAATTTATAGCTATCTTATATCAGTTCGTTGATATATATAGCATTAAAAAGAGTAATATAATATATATGTATATACGCTAAATTTTATTATTCTTGTTTCAACAAAGAATATCATATTTAAGTATGTAAGCTGGCAGTAGGGCAAATAAAGTTATACGTTGCACAACAAACTTACAATTCGCAGGATACTTTTTCTTCACAGTCGTTTGTACTTTCTTTACTAAGTTCGATACTTCGTGTGAGGAAATGCGTGAGTATATGAATTTCGATGAAAACATAAGTTAGCATATTTCGTAGATAATTTGGACGAAGTATATTTCCACATCAAAATGTAATTATTTACGAATTTTCCTTTCTGAGTATAGTAGTAGGTTTGTTCTTCAAAATGCACAACCCATTTTGTTAACTCTGATTGTATCACAAAGCTTTCACCTTGAGTTGCTTCATTCTGGGGGCACGTTTTTTGGCTAATCTTCGTTGTTCCTTTTCCTCCCATTTCCGTTGTTTATCGGGGTCCTCCTCTTGGAGGATTCTTTCCTGCTCGGCTCTCCGACGCTCCTCTCGTCTTTGCGCCGCAGCTTCGGCTCTTGCGGCGTGCGTTGTTTTCAGGAAGGCTTCCTCCACTTTAAGTCGATTTTTGTCCGCTTTACTTTTACTCTATATACATATAATAAAATTTATAATATTAATTGTAATATTTTAAGGATGTTTTTCATTCAGCAAAGAAATACAAACCTCTTTAGATAACTTAAAACGTCGCAGCTTATCTATTAAATAGAAAGCTAGTTGAAGTAAAAGTTTAAGTTTTTCTTGATTCTCTGCATTACATGTGCGACCCTTAAGACTTATATTCAGGCTCATCAATAATATTCTTTTAACTTCAGGCATTGTTAACTGAGTAGTATCGCTAAAATTAAACTAAATATTAGTATTGTTAATATTACTTATCATGATTTGACCTCCAAGATAATTTATACATATAAAGTATATGCATATTTTTATTGTATTTTATTTAAATTATTATTTAAATCTCATGTGTAGTTAATACATTTTCACTTACTCTACTGGTTTACGTCCACTGAATTGATCACTAATGTGAATATACTCTATGTAAGGTGCAAACTTTGTGAAGGCTTGCTGAATCCTAGTATCCAAGATAGCCGCCGTTGCTTCTGGAATTTCAGACATTACATAAAAGCCTGATGGAAGACCGAACTTTTCCCCAGACCGTTTCTCTGGACAATATACGCTAATATCAGCCATATCGCGCACTAAGTGCATCGCCAGCCGCTTCGTGGCAACTGCTAAAACGAAATTATCTATTTCGTCCTTCGAAAGCTCCACTTCTATATGAACTTGATCATTTTGTGGACGTACTAGTTGAGCTAATACAGCAACTAAGTCTTGCCTTTTTATCAATTTCAACTCGATAAGCATCGAATCACAGCCAACACGCCCAGAACAGTACAAACTGTAGTGCGATTCACTTTGTCTTATGAAACCATTGTCATTCGCGTTTTCATTTGATTTGCTTGAATGACCAATGAGAGAAAAATTATCCAACAAAAGCTGCTTATGATCCGTTAGCCATTGCTCAACTATATGAGCATTTTTGGTACGTCCTACTATATAATTTATAAAGTATACCACCAGCCCAGTGATCATTAGTATCTCTAAATAATAACTGTCCCATCTCTCCCGCAGATGGAATGGGACTTTCGTAATGGTCAATGTGGAAGGTTCATCATTTTTTGGACCAGTGTTGCCCCCTGCAACGTCCAGTCCTTCAAATTCTTCCTCATCTTGGAAGTGATCGAATTCACTGTCACCATCAGTAACTAAGACATCGTCCTCCTCGAAATCTTGATTTAATTCTTCCTCTTGAGGCAATTCAGGTGTCCGTTCAATGAGCACACTTGGCTTTTCCTCCTCAAAATCTTCAAATTCTGCAAATTCATTATCCTCGGGCACTTCCTCCTGGAAATGGGCTGTAACCCATAGATTAGTAGCGACCAATATAATGTGTGCTATTACGATCCACAATTTCATATTACCTGAAACAATAAGCAGTAAAAAAATATATATAATTATATATTGTTTTTTAATCACAATTTAAACAAGTTTGTTATCATAAAGTCAACACAACTAATCCTTTTTCTATTAATGCCTTCACTCCTAATCTTATCAATATTTAATCTAAATTAACACAGTACCAGTATTGTTAGTTATGAAAACAGACGTATTAAATGATACAATAATAGTAAATATATTACTGTACAAAATTTAAAAAAAATTAAAAAAATATTATACATAGTTTTCTCTAAAACATAACATCTAATATAACATTTGTAGAAACAAACTGATAAAAACTGAGAATATCGGTAATTAAGATCACAGTTACTTAATCAATAATTTTAACTTATAAAATTATTTTTTATTAATCTAATTTTTTTTTAAGTAATATATTCATCTAAAATATATCAAGATTAAAATACATGAACTCAAGATGATAATTGGAAAATTATATAAAACATGTTATTTTGCAATACACAGAATGAAACGAATTAAACTACTTTGCAGAGGAGACCTTTTATTATTATTTTTATTTAGCATGTAATGCAAACAAATATACATATAAATATATTTATAAGATTGTAAAAATAAACATTATGAAACTGAAATTTTAAATGGTTCAGTATATGTTCAGATCTTGATGTAAATGATAATTTCTATAAAGGATATGTTTGAAATTTTTAGAAAACACACTTTTAATTATTAAAGTTAAAAAATAAATTTAATAAATTTGAAAAGCTTTTTGATTTTTGTAAAAGTATGGTCATCTTGAAAACACGTCGTGCAATTGACTGAACTGTTAGCTCTTCTATACAATATTTATAACTTCACATATGTATATTCTTTTTGCACGTATTAATAAAAATGATAAGTTTCATCTGCAAAATAGTATTTATCACTTTCTGTCCACTTGTCACAAAATAACAACTATTTATTTTTCAACAATTTACTGATTGTCAACCTATATTTAAAGAAAAATTATTTTTCTTTGACGGACAGAACTCTTGTTTCATCTATTAATAAAATATGTATGTGGTGTTCTGAGACAAAGTATGAATATGCCCAAAAGTTGAAATACAGCCAGTGACTAAATTTAGCGCGAATAACCTATCGTGTATCACAGAATTCCATCGCGATGCGACGTCTCACCGGTGGAAGGAAGAGATTTTTATAAATAAAAACGTCGATTTCCCGTCATCAATCTCAATTTACGAACGGTGTCCGATTAATTACGACAGACACTGCGATAATGACCCCCCTCGCCGAAACGTATAGATGACTCGCATCACTTTACTCTATGCCACGAAAGTGTACGAAAGTCACCGTATGCCACCGTGTGCCGTGTGACAGACCGTATGCCTGACGTCACTTCCTCAAAACGAAAGATCGACTGCGTTCAGAAAATCACGATGACTCGCTGAACGGAAACTCATACGGAAAATTTGCAAATATTTTTATTCAACGTAGAGTGAAATGATAAAAATGATTAATATATATATGAGAAATTATGTAAACTGTGTTTCACGTGTCATCTATACAATAATCCATGGATCATAGAAGATTCAGATTTAATTATATCGAAAATAATGAAAATTATAATATATTCAGTTTTTAATTTTTAATATTATCTATTTTTATTTTATAATCAAACTAAAATCAAATACATTAACAATCTTATAANTTATAATCAAACTAAAATCAAATACATTAACAATCTTATAACTTAATTACATTTTTCTGTTTTATCTAATTTATAATTTACATAACTTGTATAGCAATGTCTACATGAATAAAGATCGTAAACAATAAATAATTCATGTAGACGTAATCTCGAAATGACCGGCACAATCGACTCCAATATAATTATATATGATTATATATAAAATTGTGTCCATATATATTAAAATTTATATAATTATATATAAAAATTGTTTTTCTCGAGAACTTTTTCGAAAAAAAACATTGTTAAACTGTTTTAAAAATCTCCAAGTCATAGAATTTTTTTATATTGACATATTTGGAAACGTTATATACATTATTAAATATCGTAATAGTAATGATTTTAAGCTTATTAGATCTGAAAAGCTATTGAAGAGTTAGAATACACACATGTATGTAATATATATTGAGATACACACATATGCAAATTAAAATACGCGGCGCAAAACAATTATAAACTGATCCAATTATGGAGGTAAGAAATAACAGAAGGGAGGATATCCACCCTGGCTAAGCAGACGTAAGGGGGAAACAGTGAGTGCCATATTGGTGTGGTTTACCAAAGCGCGACATTTGAAGGTTTAAAACTTTATATAAATTTTTTTTTAAATATGCACAACCCGACTTGTTCTTTTTGTTCTCCGGTTGGAGAGCTGTTGCCTTCAGCCAGATCCTTCGGCTATATGGCACTACACATTTGATTAGGTTAGGTTAGAGAATATGTACCTAGTGCAATATAGTGCGAACAGTACATTCATTAAAGTACAAAACGCCATAATACTGTGGCCAACCAATCATATTTAGCGTAGTAACCCCCACCACTAAATGGCCTTACACTCCCTCCTGTTATTTCTTACCACCATGGATCCAACTGAAGTCATATAGACATATATATAAATAGACCCAACGTTCTGTGAGAGTTGTCGGTTGTCGGCAACTTCTAAAGGACAGAACGATATGCAGTAAGGTGCTGTCTCCGTCATTCGGTCTGGAAGGGGAACGTCGACGGACAACGCTGAGGGGAACTTAAAGACGCGCCCTCCAGACGTTCCTCCTCCAGACCGACCGAGTGACGGAGACAGCACCTTACTGCATATCGTCACAGTATAAGTAAGAACTTCTTACTTATACTGTGATATCATTCTGTCCTTTAGAAGTTGCCAACTCCTCTCACAGAACGTTGGGTCTATTTATATATATGTCTATGACTGAAGTCCGACGCGAACGGTAGATGAGTAGATCGTCCATGGCGGGCTTCACGATGAATCGCGGGGGAACGACGCTCGGTCGTTAAAGCAGGGTTCGCTCGGCGCGCCAGATCCGACCGATCCGACTTTCCCGACTCGTCTCGTCTCGTTCGATGACGGAACGAGATATCGATTTTCGACGTTCCCAACCCGGCGTCGCGCGGCGGCGAGAGAGAAGACTCGACTTGCTCGCGCACGCTTGATGTTACCGTTCACGCGTTTCTCGTCTCCTACGCTGTCGGAAGCATGTTACGCGATCACTTTCGCGTAGCGCGAGTGCCGTGAAGTGAAGGATCGCGTGTGTCGGCGCGTGCCGGTTAAGGCTTCTCGGACTGCGGCAATCCCGACTCTCCCCGGTGGGCCCGTCGCTGCGCGAGAATCAATATGCGGGGAAGAACGGTCACGGCGACCCGTTGACAACAAATCCTTGGGCTAAACAATGGATCAATACCGATACGTCGCGGCGGAGGGCAACATGTAGAAACGGTAATGAATCGCCGCATACGAGATTTCTTATAGTCTGTACGCTTCTCCCGCGATCGGCAGGCACGGAAGGCGATATTTTAGCTCCTCGCTCCGTCGCTCCTTCTTCCCCGCTTTGACGTGACGTGCGCGTACATTTTGTACATTTAACCCTTAACCGTGTGGTAAGTACGATGCGAATTCGGCAGGCCTTGGATCTTAGCACAGCGCATAGAAAATGATAGTTTTAATTATTTTCGTATGATTATTTTATTTCCAAATTTGTAGGGTAGTTCTTTGCGTCGCTGGAGTCTCACATAAGTTCTCGATTGATGACAAAAATAAAAATAGATACGTGTCTTGATAAATGTCAATTTGATATGAAAGTTTCATCGTTTTCTTGTTACAAATATTCTATAAAGTTCAAATTATTATTGACAGACCTCGCGTAAACCTTAATACAGCGCATAAAAAAAAGATGGTTTCCCGATTATTTTGTTACGAACATTACATCTTCAAATTTATAGGATAATTCTTGCAAGTTCTCGATTGACAAGAAATTGAAAATTAAATAAACACGTGTCTTGATAAATATCGAATTTGATATGAAAATTTTACCCTTTTTCATGTTATAAATATTCTATAAAGGTTTAAATTATTGACAGAGGTCTTGTGTCTTAGCACAGCGCATTAAAAAAAAATGGTTTCCTGATTATTTTCTTATAATCATTTCATTTTCAAACTTATAAAATTCTTTGTGATTCTTTGCAAGTTTTCAATCAATGAGAAATTAAAGAATAAATACAGATACGTGTCTTAATAAATGTTTAATATTTAATATGTAGTTTTATTTGTTTTTTTATATAATTAAAGACGAGATAGGTCTGCATACGGTCATGGTAGGATCTTGGCGCTAAAATAATATTCTTTGTGATTTTATATACAATTTCTGAGTTTTTATTTTTATTGTTATAGATTCTATAAAATTATGTTTTTAATTATTTGATCGGATAGAATAACAATTCTAATATAATATAATTTTATGGATGAAGTATTTCATAATGGACAGCAATTTAAATAGAGGACACTGTATACCCTATCTCCTTATATAATACAATGTCATCAAGCCTTTTTGCTTACTGATGACTCGTGACGACTCGTTTTGAATATTAATCATAACATTCCATTATTTCGATTGATATTATTCTAAATGGAATGCAGTTGAGCACATTTAAAATAAAACTGGAAAATGGTCGATATTGCCTTATAGGTCTGCACGCGATGTATCGAGGCTATACAATTTATTTTCAATCAGAATGTAAAATGCTGCTCGCATTTCCATTTCTTTTTTCCATACACGTAAGAGGAATTCGGAAAGTAATACTGTACATTAAAAAATCGAAAGTACTACATATATAAATAAAATTGGTAACCAAATAATTATAAATTAAAAAAATAAAAATAAAAATTGCATAACGTAAAGTACGGTTAATATTACGTAGTGCATGACTTTCATAATGCCAAGTTTTATCGATTCGGAAAGTCGTATGAGCATGGCGACGAAGTTTTACGAAAGTAATATTGAGCAATCATGCGCCACGGTAGGTTGATTAAAGAATAAGATTGTATCATTTTAGGTATTTACATGACGATGCGTATAAAAATCCTTTAATTCTTCTAAATTGCTTGAAATTTCGACAATCGCTATTCGTTTTTTTGTAAATTTATTTGTAAATTATAAAATTTTCTAATTCATAGAAAATATTGAATTTATTTTTAATTATTTTGTACATTTTTAAACATTTTAAAAAATTTTAAATAAATAATTTCGTTAAAAAGATTGTTACATGAAAAATTAGTTACATTGCAGTTTCAGAACTTACAGAACCATGGAAAATATGGAAAAAGCTCTTTTATTTGTGTAAATAAATCCTTATAAAATATTATAAAATAAAATGTGAATGCATCATTTGTAAGAAGATATTCTTAGAAACTTTTAGTTACAAAAATTCAAATTTTACATACAATTTATACATAAAGTTATTTCTTTTAAATACAGATGTTATAATTTTTCTCTAAGAAATATACAATTAGTAAATATATAATTATAAAATGAATATAATATGCAATCAATAAAATAATACAATTGTTGAAATATTACTTTTTTTGTATAGAAAAGCTAGAATATCGAAATTTTTAAGTGACTGGTATATCGACTTCACACACAACTTTACAAAGGTTTTTATTAAAAAAATAATTAAAA
Organism: Solenopsis fugax; assembly: GCA_003595255.1. Lineage (NCBI taxonomy): Eukaryota > Metazoa > Arthropoda > Insecta > Hymenoptera > Formicidae > Solenopsis > Solenopsis fugax. The sequence goes on along the minus strand of QKQZ01001674.1, from coordinate 11,059 downwards.
TAATTTCTTAAATACAAAAGCCAGTTTGGTCAGGATAGAACTTAATCGATAAATTACTTTACAGACGACAGCCGCGTACTTCACTGCTGGTATGGAAAAGTTGGATAATCAGCAGAAGACTTGGAAGAAAAAAAACATGAAGTCGAGCGCCGTCGCCGAGGTGGCAACGCAATGCGTGCAGGTGGTCGTGCGATGCCGACCGATGGACGAGCGGGAGATTGCCCGCGGTTTCAGCCGCGTGGTCGATGTGATCCCATCCAGAGGTGCGGTTGAGGTGCGACATCCGCGTGACGATCCGTCCAGCGAGACCGTCAAGGTATTCACCTTCGACGCGGTGTACGACTGGAAGTCCAGTCAGCAGGAACTGTACGAGGAGACGGTCAGGCCCCTAGTGTCCTCGATACTCGATGGTTTCAACGGTACTATCTTCGCCTACGGGCAGACCGGCACCGGGAAAACGTACACCATGGAGGGCTCAAAGACGGATCACGAGAGGCGCGGCGTCATTCCGCGCTCCTTCGAGCACATATTCAATCACATTGGCAGATCGGAGAACATGCAGTATTTAGTGAGGGCCAGCTATCTTGAAATTTATCAGGAGGAGATACGCGATCTGCTGCATCCGGATCAGAGTCTGCGCTTCGAGCTGAAGGAGAAGCCGGAAATCGGGGTATACGTCAAGGACCTGTCGACCGCCGTTTGCAAAAGCGCGGCGGAGATACAGCATTTGATGAACATGGGCAATCAAAACAGAACGATCGGTGCAACGAACATGAATGAGCACAGTTCGCGATCGCACGCGATCTTTCTCATTACTATTGAGATGGGCAATATCGGTGATATCGGTGGTATTAGAGTCGGACGCTTGAATCTAGTCGATCTCGCGGGCAGCGAGAGGCAAAGCAAAACTGGCTCGTCGGGAGAGAGATTGAAAGAGGCGAGCAAGATCAATTTGAGTTTGTCGGCCTTGGGTAACGTAATCTCGGCGTTGGTGGACGGTAAAACTACGCATGTGCCATATCGAGACTCTAAGCTGACGAGATTACTGCAGGACTCTTTAGGTGGTAATTCGAAGACGATCATGGTAGCGAATATCGGACCAGCCAGTTATAACTATGACGAGACTTTGACGACTTTACGATATGCTAGCCGTGCTAAGAACATCAAGAATAAGCCTAGGATTAATGAAGATCCGAAAGATGCTTTATTAAGACAGTATCAGGAGGAAATAGGTCGACTTAAGGAGAAACTCGCGCAGAAAGGTGTTGTTCAACGAAAAAAGAAGAAGTCAAAAAGGAAAAAGGAGGACGAGACAATCGATTCGGAATCTGAAGCGGACGACAGTCGGGGCGAAGATAATAAAATGTCCGAAACCGACAAGAAATTCATAGCGGAGCAATTGAAGGCAGAGAAACAAGAGACCGAGAATCTCGTTCAGAGAATAAAAGATTTGGAGAGCAAGATGCTTTGCGGCGGTAAGAATATAATCGATCACACGAACGAACAGCAAAGGGCATTGGAACAAAAGGCGGCCGAGATTGCGGAACGTAAGAGACGCGAGGTTGAGATGCAACAGAAATTAGAGGACGAAGAATTGACAATGGTCGGCGTGAGGGAGACCTATACCACGTTGCAACAGGAGGTGGATGTAAAGTCCAGGAAATTGCGTAAATGCTTTACCAAGCTGCAAGCTCTAAAGCAGGAATTAGAAGACGTGACTAGTGATTACAACAGGGATAGACGGGATTTGGAACAGGAGCAGCATGAATTAATGAAGGAACTCAAACTTAAATACCTCATAATTGAGAACTTTATTCCCGAAGAAGAGAAAGCGAAGATTCTATCCAGAATTCATCTAGATGAAGAAGAGGACTGCTGGGTCGTGAAAGATCCCGACCCATCGAGCATAGATGCCATCAAACGACCGACTTCCGTACCGGGTTCGCGTAGACCGGTCTCGGAGTACGCGCGGATCGCTCTAGCGATGGGACGAGGATGCCGTTATGCGGGCGAGAACATTCTGAATCTGGACCTCGATATGCCGGCACGAACAACCTTAGATTATCAGGGACCCGCGATTGCACCAACGATTCAGGCCGTTTTAGAGGAAGCTCTGCGCGACGAGGGCGACATAGATGTCGATGCTTCGAGCACGAGGCTGAGAATCAAGCCGCGATTGCAGTCGGCACGAGTCAGACCGAAGAGCGTCACCAAGATGCAGCAGATCCCGGCACCGGTTTACCCCAAAACCAGAGGCCTCGTACCGAAATAAATAAAATCGTTAAAACCCCGATCGACGCGCTTCTTTTTTTCGTTTACAAAGGGGAGTGTACATATTGTATGAACCGCATCTTGTGCTTTATTTAATTCTTCGCGGTTACCTCGAGGTATGTACATGGACAAAGAACGGAATATGTCTGCAATACTCTAGTCATTGTGCAATGCGTAAACATATATCGCTACGTCGAGCATATGTAACTGTTGTAATAATACAGTATAAAATAGCTCCTGAAATTTCTAGTTGAAATCTCTTTCCTGCATTGTAAGAATAATTTTAAAAAGAATGATTTACATATGACATTATTTTATATTTATTTCGTTAATTTTATTTTTTGTTAGTAGATCATGTTTTTCAATCAATTATTTACTTTTATAGAAACATAGAATAAGCCTTCAAAGTTCGTATTAGTTTAAATTAATGGAAAATATATTAACAAATAATGCGCTATTCTTGTAATACATTTATTGAATAATTACACTTTGATCATAGTAAATGTTAAATGTTCCGAATATCGCCGAAGTATTTCGGCAGTTGTTAAACCGCCTTTTACACATTCATTGCGATCTGCTTTTTATTATATATCGCCACAATTTCTGTGTGACAAAAGCAGTGACGATTATTACTTATCAAATATTACAAATAGTAAAATTATGTTGTGACGATGCACACGCTCTGGCGATTAGTTCTGTTTATTTTACTTACTTTCGTTTGGTCGAAGTCACACGATGTATGTAACAATGGCACACGTTCACTTCGTACGTGTACAATTCACTCAAAAGCGACGTTCATTCAATGTACGTAGCTTACAAGACTTTCACTAGCACACACCCGCACAGCAAATACATAAAAATTCACGCAAAGAATAAATGCGAATTATGAATAAAAGACGCTCGATATACACGGATAAAAAAGAAAATTTCATAATGTATCTACGTACAATTGACGCACTTTTGTAAGTTGTCATACATCGAAATAAGATTCTATCATCGAAAATGGCAATATAACAATCTATGATTTTTTTTGGAGATGTGGATAAGGCATGTGCAATAAATAAAAATACACGCATAGAGAGAAAGATCGGACGCATCTAAAACAAGCATTTCATAAGTACAGTTTTTCGTAAGTATAACTTTTCTAATCAACACTACGGAAGCACCTGCGCAGACAAAAACAAAAGTGCTATTGTTATCTAATTACAAAATAGAATTTGATTCATTAAAAATACATGAAGCGCGAAATAGGAAACGAGTTCAGAACTACTAAACTTCGTTTGAGTTCATAGTCTAATGTAGACTTGACGCGCCACAACGTGAACGTTCATTGAAGAAATTGCTGAAGCAAAGGACGTTTCATTCAATAAAATCGCTGTTGCTGCATATAAGGGTCGTATTGCTGCGACGGGGGTTGCTGAACGTAGTTTGGTGGAGGCGCGACTTGTGGTGGTGCACCGTAAGAGCCGTAAGTTTGTTGAGGATACTGATTCGGCGGTCCGCCGTATTGACCTTGATTGACCGGATTGCCATAGCCCTGATAATTGTAACCGTTGTCCATGTAGTTGGGATTATTTGAAAACATTTGCGGCTGTGGTTGATAATTCGGGTACTGTTGATTCGATACGTTAGGATAGGTCAACGATGGCGGCTGTTCCTGCGGCCGCGGTTGATTGTTTGGAAGAAAACCTTGATTGTAAAAGGGCATTGCACCAGGCGGCGCTGGCTCGTTAGCACCTGCTATAGGCTCAGTTTTTTCACCGCCCAGACTTAGTGATTTCGGAACGTATTTATTCGGCAGGTCGCACATAATGTTTGCAATCAAACGTTTAGTTTCATTCAATATCGCGTTCGGATCATTCGTTTTTGTAGATTCTTTTTGCCTTGATATTGGTGATCGCGATCTCGATCGCGACCGTGACCGCGATCGAGACCGTGACCGCGATCGAGACCATGATGTTGGCGACTTAGAAAAGGTACGAGACTTCTTCGCTTTTTCGTTCTCATTCACATTCTTATTCGCTGCCTTGTAAATATCTTCGAATGTATAGTCGTCGTCGTCATCAGACAACTCTATTGTCTTTTTGTCATTGCCATCTTTTTTCGTTTCTTGTTCGTCATTCTCATCATTCGCGAACATGTCCAATTTAGGTTTCCACTTGTCTTCATCATCTGGTGGATTCTGATTCCCTTTACGAATAGAAAACGGGGAAACGCTCTTCCTACCTTTGCCAAGAGACGGTTCGATCTCCGGACTCGGTGATTTCGTATTTGACGATGACGTTGGCGGTATTGACATGCCGAGGTTAACAAAGTCTCTCAACTTCTCCACTCGCGTCGGATCACTCGCTTCAAGCTTCTTCAGAGAATTTATGAGACTGTGTTGCTCCTGTGTACTTAGATCCTTAAATTTTTGCAACTTTAATTTCAAATCAAAGTCCGACAAATTGTCTTTCAATCCTTGAGGTTGAGTAGACACGACTGAGACAGTGGGGGCAACTTTCGCGGACTCTGTAGTCTGAGGAGTGACAGTGCCGCAATTCGCTAGACCTTTAACAAAGTCAGCAGTGGTGACGGGTTTATCGGAGTGTTTCGACGCTTCGGCCATGCCAACTACAGCATTAATAAGAGTCTCCAGTTCTTCCTGCGAGACATTCGATCTACCTTGCGCGACAAGGGCCGCAGCGATCTGCTGAGCGATAGCGACTTTATCAACTGTGCCGACACCTGGTACGCTCACTGGTTCAGATTTAATGACCGGTGCAGCTATCTCTATCGGTCTTGAATACGTGGTCCGATTGACATAACTAGGTTTAGATGCTTCTAAAAGTTCTCGTTCTTTCTTTTTCTTTTCTTCTTCTAACTTTTTCTTGCTCTCAGAAGCTCTGTGCAACAACTTGGCAATATTCTGTATAGCCGATTTAGTGGCTGTAATCGCCATTTTTTCCACCATGCCAGCAAATAGTTGACCCTTGAGTTTTTCTTTAACGGTTTCGAAAAGAACGCTCACTTCCTCATCGTATAGCAGTTCTTCAGCGGAATTTGGCTTTGCCTTCTCAGCCGCTAAAGCTTTTGACAAAAGAGATACTATTTTAGGACCAAGGGAACCTAACTGACCTTCAAGCGCTGTTAGTAATCGCAATAAACCGACCACTTCTAGATCTTCTGCCAATGCCTCTTCGGTGACAGGTGGTGGAGTGGACGATTTGTCTTTTACAGGGTATGGCGTTGCGTAATATATCGGCCTAGTACGCGATGGATAATTATGAGTATATGCGTTTCCTCTTCCGCGCGAGTACGAAGAATACGCGTAATCTCGATCTCTGACTTCGTGGCTATAATAGTCGGGTTTGGCCACTTTTGTACCAACGTACTCTACTTCATCGTCGCTTTCTATGCGATGTCTGCTGCGCTTCCCAGGAGAACGTTCTCGGTCTCGATCTCGGTCTCGATCTCGTTCTCGTTCTCGCTCCCTTTCTCGTTCTCGTTCTCTGTCTCGGTCTCGCCTTGGTGGAGGGATCCACTTCTCCGGGGGTTTATCTTCAGGTAATTCCAATCTCTTTCTAATCTCTTCTTTCCGTTGCTGAAGCTGCTCATTATGAATCTCGCGCATCCGCTTGTTCCAAAACTCAATCCACTCCGGTTTGAAGTCGTGCTTGCTTGGATCGTTACCTTCAGCCTGGAGTTCCTTGTATCGTCTGTTCCAGAATTTTTTCCATTCGTCTGGATAAGACGGATGCTTTTCAGGATTTTTCTCGTGGAACTTTAGAGCACGATCTAACGTTTCCTCGGCGCGTCTAATCTGCTCGCGGTATTTATCCCACTTGTCACGTTCCCTAAGAGGCTGTAAAGACCGCGATCGTGATCGCGATCGACCACGGGTACGTTCGCGCGAGTGTCGCAAACCGCTACGATACCTTCCTGTGCTTCTTTCGACGGAACTTCTTTTTTTATTTCGATTCGGCGAACGAGATCTCGAACGGGATGGCGATGGACTGCTAGATATGCTCGAAAGTGATGAAAGCGACTTGGTGTCATCTGAGGGCCGTTTTGGTGATTTTTTAATAGTCTCCTCGAGCTTCGGTGAGGTTTTACGAAGGTTCATTTTGTCCTTGTTAACTATACGCATTTTGAAACCCCTAAAATGAGAAAGATGATTTTGAAGCTCAAAGATATCAATATTCAAAAGTTATAATTCTAACAGAAAGTAACGATAAAATAAAAATGTAATATTCTTATTAGTTTATAGATATATAAATAATAATCGAATAAAAAATAAACTTTGAAACAGATTCAATTATTGGACTAATAAAATATTTTTAAATTTTATTAAGAAATAAGTTAAAATATTAACTTAATATTTGTAAAAGTTATACTTGTTCCTCTATCAATCACACATCCTTTTGATTTTACTGCTTTATTTACTTACGATTTTGTGACCTCTCCTTTAGATTCTAATTTTTTAGGTGACTTTTCCTGTTTCTTCTCTTCTTTTTTATTTTTATCGTCAATCTTTTTCTCAGGAGAATCTTGATGGAAATCAATGATTTTAAAAATCTATTATTTGTTATCATTTCAGAAATAGTTATATAAAATGCATGTTGTACTCACCTTTTTTTCTGACATTATTACCAATTACTTCTGCCACTTTTTCATCAAAATTTGTGACCCATCTCACATCGTAAACTTCCATAAATGTACACTCTGTCGTTTCCCTGTATATAGGAGACACCCAGATTGGTTTTCACATATTACAAAGTTAAATAAAAACTTAAAAAGTTACTATAGAAATTGGAGCGTTGCTTCAGTAACTTTGACATAGTACTTGAACATGGTACTGAACGTCAAAAATTGTGAAGATTAATGATAATATTGGTTGACTACTTCGACTTACCTAAAATGAACGTCCTGATATACTCTCTTGATATATTGCATCTTATTCTTTTCAAACTGAGCTTTATCTGCCAATTGCGGCTTCATTCTTCCAAACTTTTCTTCGATTTTCTTCGCCACTAACACCGATATTTCATTGGCCCCGCGTTTATAGTTGGGGGTGCGCGGTAACTCTGTAATTGCTCGCGATATTGTTGGAAAGTGTCTATTCAAGTACGTGATTCGGTGATTGTAACTGGTAATGTGCGCCATTACTGTGCGCGGATCGCCACGCTTGTCGCACAAAACACACGTGTAACTCGGTTCGCAGGAGTCGTTGTCCACCAACTCCAATAGGTACTCGAGGCCGACGAGTGGCGAGCTCTGATGACGATCTAAGCTCATCTGTATCGATGTGATCCGCGTTATCTGATCCTCCATACCAGGTGGTACTGGCTCGCCAGGTGCCAAGGTATCGCTGATAGTGGTAGACTGCACTGGCACGACCATCTTGGCCATATCCGGCCGTTTGGACCACAGCATAACCGGATATGGCCATTCGTCCAGTTTCATTTTGTGACGATTACACAAATTATGACTTATCAATTTATGGGCCCCGAATAAGGCAACGTTACAGATATGACACCATATATCACCATCTTCGGTCTCGGAGTAAACGGGTCTCAGTGCGCCGTCTTCGGCAGTAACGCTGCACCGCATTATACGCTTCCGATCATATTCTTCCTATGAAACATAAACGATTCGTAAGGCAGAAGATCTTCCGTTGCCGAATGCTAGTCACAAAAAATATCTGTAATTCGCGACGCATACATCATTTTTGCGGAGGAATGGAAATGTTAAATCTGTGTACGTCACAGATGCGTGAAACGACTATTTAGACCGGAGTATCTGAACTTGCATATTTGCCAAGGTATTATATTTGTTCGATTTAATTACTACATGCACAATTGATAATAAATTCATGGCGACTGATCGTTCCTACTTAGCTGTCAGCACTACAGCCTCTGTTTACCTTTTCCTTATCCTCTTCTGATAAGTGAGAAGGATTACGTCCCTCTATATCAAGATCGTCAAAATTCTGCATGGTACGGCCGTAATTGAGGATGCACGTTCACCAGCGCAAAATCTCTGAAAATATCAGACTCTTATGAGACCAAGAAAGTGATGGCCACATGGTACATCAAGGTTGGCACAAAATTGCAACTACGCTTTCGCTTACGAGAAAAGTGACACATCGCTAGGATTCGCCAACTTTTCGCTGCTACGAGAAAGCACACCATAAAAGAAAATCATGACGTGTCAATTAAGCAAACGTTACATTCACAGATAACCGAGTTTATCTATGAATATAATTACTCGTATTGCATCACAGCCAACCCTGTAGTAGCGCTAGTTTCTTGGTAGCATTCATATCAGTTTTTTTTTTATTAATTATTGTAAGTTTAGTGGAAAATTTGAATTAGCCGTACTTACTTACCATCATTAATGCCGCACGTGCTAACAACTAATATTTCGATACGAATATTTGCCGTATACTGTCCAATGTACAAACACAATTGGTATGTGCATCAAAGATAGATGTCATACTTAAACTTTAGAAGTACATAACAGAACTAGGAACCCATATTCCATGTGCACACGTGCGAGAGAAAGAAAGAGAGAGACACACGTGGCACAAAGCGGAATACGCTATTCTCAAATTCACAAATTCGTTATTTTCTATAAGGTTGATAAATATGACTCAAAAAAAGATTTTATGATTCTATTGTAATTTGTAATACAGTACAGAATACAGAAGCAGAGCATAAACACGGCTGTACTTGCGTATTATGCTTACAACGAGCGTAGGTGAAGTGTAATTTTTAATTGTACGTGCATAGATGACAAGAGTTTACAAATTTGTTTCACATACAAGAGAGGGTAAGGGGGATTTATTTTCGGTCGCTATGAGTAAATCGCTATTTACTATCTTGCTGGAGTATTTGGACAATCCTCCAGCTACTTACCAACTGCGAGAGAAATATCTCGGATTATTCCGATTAATCGCTCCACTATCGAAAGAAACACCAAAGAACCACCAGGAACAACTCAAAACTGAACTGATCTCCGATCGCCGGAGCCACAGGCGGGGGGCGAAGTTAAGACGCTCCTTAACTTCGCCAAACTCGACTGATAATTGACAGGATAGGACATTCCCGCGTGGGTGCTGTCAATCGTTCGCGACGACGGCGACGACCGTGCCGTGCGTAAAACACTTCGCGTTCTCTAATCGGGGCACTCTCGTCCCGACACAGGTGGAGGCCGACCGCGGCGTTAATCGTCGTACAATCGAGCGAGGGAGAGAAGACGATGTCGGAGAGGTCGGACGTGTAAAATGGTAACGTCTACGCCGCTACGTGTCCGCGTCGTAGAGGCGAAACGCGCTCGTTTCGACAACGCGGAGCAACCGCGACGAGACGTGACACTACGAAAACGAGAATGAATCGGAAAATCGAGTCGCACCTCGTCGCCACGAGTCATCTCGGACACCTGATCGTAGTTCTCGTCGTTCCCCGCTTTACATCCCGGCATTCGGCAAGCCGACGAAGTTGACTTACCTAACTGTCGGTCGTCGTCGTCGTCGTTGTCCGTTCAGTGTGAGATTGCCCGTGTTGCAATCCGATCGTCTTTCAATCTCGTTTACGAGAAACGACAAGACAACTTTCTCACAGTCATGATGCAAACCATACTTTCTGTTCTGTTACGTGTATGATAGAATGAATAGAAATGACCGGACATGGAAATGGGTAAATGGATGATGCGCCGATGCGCCTTTCTATAAGTGGCTAGACACCGAAGTACGTCGACGAGTGATAGATTGATGATAATTCAAGAAAGCGTCGATAAAACAAATTTACATTTTAGCACACGTTGGTATAGTAGAATGAGACAACTTTTGGTTGCATATAAGCAGGAGTTTAGAAAAAAATATAAAGTTTCTGTTGAAAAATATAAACTTGTAAAGACATATTTTTTTTACAAGTTGTTATTTTTTATGAGATATTTTTCCTCTCAACTCATGAAAATTATACTTGAATGATAACATACTTTTCTTGATAAAATTACACAAAATTTTTCATGTAAATTATGTTTATTCAACTTGTGTTTGCTATTTAATGCTATATGTATAATCTTATTTCAACATTGTGAAAATAAATATATTTCTCAAAACAAGAATATTCTTTTTTTCTGTGTAAAGAGATATTTATCAAAAATTATACAAATAATTTACAAAAAATCTGAAATATATTAAAACCGAGATTAAAACGTATTGTAATATATTGTATTATATTATACATTTGTTGGTAACCATCATGACTCAGTAAGTAAGAAACATGAATATTTAGAATTGTTGATTTCATAAGTATTTTTAAACATTTTAAAACAATACTGTATAAACATTTTAAAAAGATTATTTGATAAATGATTTTCAAAACATTGTTTATATTCAGTGTTTGCCATTATCTATATAAAATTATCTAGATAATCATCTAGATAAAGAAATAACTTCATCTTATCTTTATCTAGATTATTATAATATACAGTGTTTATCTTTATCTTTATCTTACA
>QKQZ01001673.1:2985-61453 GCA_003595255.1 Solenopsis fugax | reverse complement strand
CGGGAAACTGGCTGCGCCCTGCGGGCCTCAGGCTCGGGCACAGCGCGGCCCGGGTCCGCCTCTACTGCCAGGCAAAGTGAGGAGCCATGGTTCCGACAGGTAAAACATTTTTCACCTTTTTTAGAGATTCTCTAGTGTTTTTACAATCAGAAAGTGCTGCGTTGTTACGTTTGCTTTTATAATTTCTTCACTGTTTGCGTAGTACTACTCGGACATTTGCAAAATAACTGTAATATTCTCTTTCAAGTTTCCCTCTTTCTCTTCATTTTAAAGAAATTATAAGCATTAAGTTATCAAAAGAAATAAAAAAGTTACGAAGTTATCACAAATTTTAAACTCTCAAAAACAGACATTTGTTATTGTTGAATTTCCATTCTATATTTTCATTATACATGTTCGTAAAATAGTTTTCCAAATATGTATTGTTAAATAAACAATATATTTTTTTACAAAATATATCAACGAGGATCTGCAATCAAATTGTATTAAAATAATTTCAACGTATCATCGTGTACGACGAACAGATTATAACTTTTTTTTATAGAGCAGTGAAAAAGATCGGAGTTTTTTATGTTAAATGTCAGTAAAAATGGCAAACGCTTCAAGAAACTCGATTTGGATCATAGACCATTTTTACAACGTTCAGATTAAAATGGAAGAGAAATGGAAGAAGGCTTGTATTTTTTGTTATATAAGTGATACGTCAGCCAATCAGAAAAGGATCCTCTTTCCGTTGCATTATACATCATTATTGATTAGATTCCCGAAAGCCTGTTACCCTTTCGTCATAAATTCAAATCGCGATAAGAACATGTGAAGGACGAGACAGCGATCGATATAAGATATAGAGACTTTAAAATTATAGATGCGCTATTAATGGATTAATTTAGAAATTTAACGCAATTTTTCATATCTAAAATACTTCTTTTCAAATCTATTCGACATGATAAGAAAAATCTATTGAATATTGAAACGAACGGATGTTTATATAATGTTCTTCCATTTTGCAATTTTCAAAAGGAAATTTAAAAATTAGATTCGATCATTTGATTTTACTGAAGCTAAGAATTCCCCTACCAAACTAGCTAATAATTACTGTATATATTTCTCATTTTTAAAATGTATTAATTTAAAAAAAAATTCTACATTATGGCACATTTTATTTGGCTTCAGATCAATATTTTGAGAGTGAGAGAGAGAGAGAGAGAGAGAGAGAGAGAGAGAGAGAGAGATGCACAAAAACGTTATTTAACCCTTTACCCTTGACATTAATTTCTTTAACAGATATTGTACAATAGATAAAGATTTTTTAAATGCAGTTAATTTAAATTGATACACTTTTTTTTGTCTTTCAGTGACATCTCCTCCAGCCAGAAAGACGAGTGGTTTGTGTAGGTAAGTTAAAAACAGTGGTACGCGCATCCGGCAATCATACCGCGATTCTGTCGTTCACATTCTTCTCTTTGAAACACAAACGTAACTTGTGCTCGGTGAAACTTTGAAAATTTCAATTACAAAGAGTATGGCCATTATCATTGTCGCGATTACATGGTCCGCCTCGGGGTGAAACGTTCTGTTATACTCGTGTATCAAAGACTCTTCATTTTTCAAAGCGCAATTACAAGGCAATCAAGTCGCTGAATGTCAATGTTAAAAAATAATACTCTCGATGCAGCTTCGATATGTCGACTGCTTATTCAACTTCATTTGATTACGTGTTATGTCACTTTTCACAACTATTCCAAATAATTACATATTATTATTATTATTATGGCACAATGATTGCTTTTGTATATTATGAAAGATTCAGCGTGGCATTTAATAGAGAAATATCGCAGATACTTAAAAGAACTTTATTAAAGCTTCGATAAAGCAAGTTCCATTACAACAGCCTAGTTACGATATGCAGATTACAGACTTTGTTGTTTGGAAAGTATGTGCCAATGCATAAAATATTGTGTACATTATAGTTAAAAGCATAAAGCTACCTCGCTACTTGCTTCTACACATGTATTACAAACATGTAAGTTTTAATGTACGTAAAATTAAAACAACTCCTATGGGAGTTATAATCGCGGGAGGATAAACATATCTCGTATTTACATAAGAAAATAATTTTCATTTTATGCGCGTTTAATTTTTATCAAACTTCATGCGAAAATTTCATGTGCATATGCTCAAATATTATACGCGTTTAAATATTACCAATTTCAATATTTCCTTTTAAAGGTGGACAATGTTTTACGAGCGTTTGTAAAATACGTTATTATCTACTATCACATATTTATTTTTAAATTGTATTTTAAGTTTCTATATTCGCGCAATGTAAATACAACATAATCTAGGTGTAATTTCAAAAGAATTAAATGTGACGAAGAAACGCGATATGATACGTTGAGTTTCCATTTCGCTATTACATTTGGTTCATCAATTCTTTCTCTTTGTAGTTTTAATTAAACACAAAAAAAAATTCAGAATCAATTAAACTCAACTTTCATTGATGTCAAAATAGATGATAAATCAAACGACGTGCGTAATCGATCTGCTTTTGTGTTAATAGAGGCAGGCCTGGACCAGAGCCCGCAGGGTGAATCGGAGCGGTGGTGCCCTCACCGCCCCTGGGGGACGGGGCGACGCCAGACGTCGAATCGTCTTCTGCTGATATCGGTCGCGTGTTACCGGCGAACATCGAGCCACAAGTAACGCAGACGCAATTCCCAACCACCTTCTGACCTCTCTTAAGTATCATGGAACCGCACCGGAAGTACGACTGATACGACAAGAGAAACGGAAAACGGGGAAAAATTGAATTTCATCGCGAAGGACAGTTGTCTGAATCCTTTTTTTTTTAATCGTTTTTTGCGAAATTCCGAATATGTTTTACCGGAAGAAAATTTCGTCACGATAATAGACACAGAGTATGCCCGAACAATGGAGAGCGGTCAGCTATTACGTAGACAAATGCGAGCGAAAATAAATGGGAAAAGCGAAAAAGCAAAATCGATATTCGAGTCGACATTCGCGGATTTGTTTGCATCGCTAATCGAACTGTTAATGAAGTAAACAGATTTTTACGATGATCGAACGAGCGTTGTTTTCGAAATTCGCTTACGAGGATGCATGCAAATTTGTCACAAGGCCCGGGGGAGGGAAAGAAATAGCGGGCGGGATAGCGTCGACGTAATGCGAGGCGCGGGACACGCGGTCCGAAAGATTATTGGACAAAAATTAATTGCAAACAGTGTGAATGGGCGTCGCGTATGCGTATACGTAGCGCGTGCGTGCGTGCGTGTGTGTGAGCGTGCGAATGTGAATAGAATGGGAGTAATAAATGCACGCACATAGTAAAAAGGGGAGAGACGGAAGCTTCGATCTCGTGGTGCACGTGTGCGCAATGGGTTTTCGTTACGTAGCCTAGTCACGTAAGTCAGGTGTTTCTCGGTGTGTATTCTGTGAAGCAGTAGAGAGAGAGAGAAGAACGCCGTTTAGTCGTACGGATCGCATCCGCTCTTCACGGTAACGATTTTCGCGGGAGTGCTTACGAACTCGGCATTCCTACGTATTGTAATTGATATCTGTCATCATCCTCGATTCATTAATTATATAAATGGAATTAACGGTGAAACAATATTTATAATTTCTCAACTCATCTCTATATAAGTGTATCACTGAAGATGAAAAGTATAACACAATATACATCGAGTATTAAACTGCCAAGTTGAATGGTGAACATATTTAAAGATTTTCCATAAAGAAAACAAATATTAAATTACAATATCTACAATGTACAATATTTGCATATACGATATCTTTTAACCATTATACAATACATAAAACGTTATCTAATAATTTTCGTTTAAATTGAAATGCATATGCGATTCTCCAAAAAAATGTTGAAAAAGAGGTTTCTGCCGAAATTATGGCAATGGAAAATCGTTACCGTGAAATTATTATGTACACGCACGCGAGTATTTGACGCAAAAGCGTGTTTGAGATGCGTTAATGCATGCGTATTAGCCGACAGAACTGTAATAAAAAAATTACAATCTATTTCATCATAAAAAAAGATCTATTCGCGAATAAAATTTGCTTTTATCGTTTCTTTCGTTCAATTCACAAACCTATTCATTAAGTTTTTCATTGATCATAATTATAAGTATGAAACTTCTTACGTTCGCTCGCAAATACTTAAAAGAAACTATTTGTTATAAAGATTAAATATAGGTATTAATTTCAATGAATAAATTTATCTCGTTCAATTGGGACAATATTTTATCGATCGCTATTTTATTCAATGAAAGATTGTGCTAACTCCGGCGCTGACGCTCGCGCAAAAATTTCTTTGGATATCATAAATCAAGAGATTCTTTCTTTAGCGATCATATATTGGTACCTCGTGCAGCTGTCTACGAGGACAATCACTTTCCTCCTCCGCTTCTGAGTCGGCGAAACGCAAGCATAAAGCGAGCGGATACTTCGCGAGCGTGTACTTGTAATATACTTGTATCTACCATTAGCCGTTCAGCTTTGTGCCGTTTCCATAGATTACGAATGCGAAAAAGAAAAAGCATATACATATGTAGAAGTTATAATGGTGAGAGCGGAGTGAAGAGATAAAAGAAGAGTAAAAGAATTTATCATTAACATATATGAGAATTTTAATTTCGCGAATTTAGCGCATAACTCGCGTCACAGCGAACGACGGAATTACCGGTTGATAACTTGCGTTTATCACGCTCGAACGTAAATTAAATTAAACCTTGAGCAAGAAACGATTGCGATAATAAGATCTTGAACCTTCACGTTAAAGCAGAAAATTATTTTTTTCGTTATAATTATGAAGAAATTGAGTAATTAAAATAGTACGATAATTTGAATACAGTAATTAAAAATTATTTGTAGAATATCTCAGAGAAATTGTTTCACTTTGCACAGATACAAATTTTATATATTTACTTATTACATGTTTATCAATCTCCATTCGAGCTTGATTACATATCGATCTGTGACCAATAATATCGACTTGCGTGCGACCTTTGCAAGGAAGAAATTAGGTAACTCGCCAGTACTACTTCATACTTTGACGAACATATCCAAAATTCCGAACATATCCGATTTTACGTGCACGACGGAACATCGAGAATATCTTCATTTTTATTGAAATATCAAGTAGCTTTCGTATAGCTTCTGCGAATCTCGCGTGATACAATATTTGATCGGCATGCTATTCGATGCCACCACGATTGAGACATTTACGAATCGAGCCGGCGGACTGTAAATCAGAAGAGTGCGATTGGTCAACGTTCCTCGTTACCATGATCATTTCTTAGATCACGATACCTATTTTCCACGTGTTCGTCCTTTTCAGCTCAGACAGGTCAAGTGCTATTGTCATTCATTAATTAGGTCATTATTGTATAATTCTAAAATTATTAATTTATACGTTAATAGATGCAATTAACAGAATGACAAATAATGTTAGCAAATAATAACGACAGATTAATCTGAGGTGCAAAATCTTTTAATGAAGCATGATAGCATACAGACAGAGTGCTGTGGAAACTGAGCTGAAATGGATTCACAGAAATATAGCTTGTTCGTGTGTAAAGATAAAAAGTAGAAAAGTGTGCCTGGATTATGCGGAGTTGATTTAAACGATCTAAGCTAGAAGAAACGCGAGCGAATGGTGACAGTATACGTGCGAGAGGAAAAATAAAAGGGAGAGAGAGAGAGAGAAAGAGAGAGTGCGAAGAACAGAGGGGTTCTCACACGATTAATGTTACAATATACTCATGTTAGAGTATGCTCTTTTTTTCCCCTAATTATAGCTTTTCTCGCAAAGCTGTAATTAAGAATATTGTCTAAATTAAAAAGACTGATGTAACAACAATTGAATTTCAAAGATTAATTTTTTGAAATCGTGTGAACCCTTATAAATACGAATGGATAGATTTCGCGATCCTTTGTGGCTTGAAGGCCACAATTAGGATAAGCGAATAGGTAAGAAATTCCGATTGTTGGATTCGGACACACGTAAGCTAGCTAAACTGCCATGATCAGGACAGTGAAAGAGGAAATGTATGAGATATTAGTGGAACTTTAAGTCTGGAAAAAGAGTATCTTATAGTCTTAATTTAACGGCTCACGGTCAACTGTTGGATACTCGTGAACGATTAGCGACAATTAATCTGTAGCATACTTAAAAGACTTTAGAAAATTTTCGAGTTATATATCTTAATTTTTTTCAATACATTATAATTGAGTGGTTGGAGAATTAATGACATTTTTTTTAAACTCTTCCACGACTGATTTGATTGCGGTGCACGCGAGATCAATGGAAGAGCGAGATCAAAGAAGAAAAATAACAAGAATTTTTAGCAAGTTTGTTAGTAAGAATTTAATGCGAACGATATATTTCTTCGTGAAGTAATCGTAAATGCGCGTTATCAAGTCATTAAATTCGATGCAACAGTGCGGAAGAGATTGGCGTGATATCATGTCACATATCTCGTCCAGCAAATATAAATGCGCTGATTATAAATGTAATATATATTTCCGATGCTGTACAACATTTTCTGATTGAAATATCCACAAGAAATGAAAAGAACAATTGAATCTAAATCTATCATCAAATAATCAAAATATTTAAAATCTCTGTCCAGCAAACATATCTTTTTATTTCTTGTCTAATATTTCTTGGAAGAAACATCTATATTAAGAAAAATTGTTCTGGGATTGTCGCAAAAAATTTCAAAATGTATTTTAATTTAAAATGATCAATCCGTTGACAAACGTCAACTGCAAAAGATAAATAATAATTATATGTATATTTATATGCATATCGAATTAAAACATCATATCGCATTCTGCATATCACAGCAATCGACGCATAAATTCATTAATTTTATCAATTATTATTCTTAAAAAAACATTAAGCAATTTTTTGCACAATCTACATATCTCAACGAATCAGTAAAGCTTTGTTCGGACTGACTACTCCAATTCGTTGGGCCCATTTATACCGTGTGTACTTTCAGAATCAATGTACGTATACCTGATAGAGGCAACTAAAAAGATAGGCTAAAAGTGGAACAATTTTGGGAATGTCCAGAATACTCGTCTTCTAACGGTTTAGAAAATACGAGAAAAATCTAGTATTGAAATTTCGCGTAAAAAAAGGATTAAATGATATAGGATAAAATGATTATAATATATGTAACTTGTTGCATAACGTCGTGCGATATTCCATAAAACATTCCACGAAAAGGGATAAATCTTTAATAAATATACACATTTCTACTAGTGCAGGGTGAGACAGCCTATACTTATAATGCAGACACTGATTATTTTCTATAATTTATAAATACGTCGCGTATCATGAATAATTAAAAATCCTTTACTTTGTCTGTTACGAATCACGACAGTTTTAAACTTGTGAGAATCCTGCATTAAAACTTGTTCGTGCTAAACAAATTTTATCGCATATATTCCACGACAGTTTTCCATTTATTAGATTGTCAAGCTCGTTATAGCGCGAAGATTTATTAATTAAAAAATTCATGAAATGAGAATAGAATGTCGCAGCGCGCTTGTATTTCTTGAAAGTTTAGAGAAAACTTAGATGAATCTATACAATATAGACAGGTGTTGGAAAGGCAGAAAAGTTAACGAATGAACTTATATCGAGCGTATGGTGTGATTGTGCCCTTAGGAATTAGCGATAATAATAGTGATAATATGGAAGATAAGGGATAACGAGAAACAAGATAAAAATTTCTGTACAGAATCAGGCGATGCATTATCTATTTCAATTAATTTTTAGTATTTCTAATTATTTCTATTATTTTAAGATAAGTTACTGAATTTTAATATATAATGTATATATATGCATTTGATGTTTCTAAAGAAAAATTATGGAACATCTTGACAATATAAAATAATGAGTAAAGCATGTGGCCAGAGTGCTTTTATAGATTTAATATTATATAGCAAATCTATAAAAGATGATATAAGAATTTAGAAAATTTGTATATAATATTTGTTTAAACTTACAATTTTTGTTATTAAATAATGCATAAAATTCGAAATACATTTGGTAAATGAAAGATGAGGTAAAATGAGGATAAAGGCGATCTCTGTCAATTATAACTAGGTAAAGAAGGGATCTGTCTCATATAAGTCTGCAAAAGCCGGTTTTACACGTTGTATCTTTATAATTCACATAAAAAAAACACGAGTATTAAAAAACAATAAACAACATTTTGATTATGTGGCCACGTTGGCCACAGCTTCAAATTAATTATTCTATTTTCCTTCATATTTTATGAAACTTTTAATGCAAAATTTGCTCTATGCAATGCATCGTCAGATTCTTTCGAAACAGATGACTCGATTCCACTCTTCGATAAAATCTTTCGAAAATGATGGATATTTTATGCAATATCTAAATCAGTACGATCGAAACGATCGAACTGACGCGAGACATGCGTGATAAAATCCGAATGAAACAAATTATAGCGATGTGAGTAGTTAGTACGAGGGGAGTATTTTCACGGGTGTGGAGACGTTTGTGACCTAAAGCGAGAAAAAGATATAAAGCGGACAATAATAAACCATTTTGGACACGATTTATCTCAGTAACCGCCAAGATAGTCGAGCTATCATAACGAACAGAATTCACTCAGTATCATTCACCGCGATCGCCATCGAGAACATGGAAATACTCCCATCAAAAGAGTCTTCAGCATAGCACTCTTATATTCTTTGCTGCGATAGCATGTTAAGAGAACGTCGACTTTAAATAAAATTTCGACTCTCTCGATTAAATCTTTAATCGCGAAATAAATGTTACGTTAGGCATAACAAGCCGTAGGTTAAGCTTTTATTACTTTTATATTAATTGAGTAAATTTATCTTCAATTGACTGTAAATTTCGACGATAAGAGAAGGAAAGCATAAAACCGTGCATAAAAATGATTTCTTAATATAAAAAGGATCTGAGCACTACAAATGTAACTAAGAATTTTAACAATGCACGTTGATGCTAAACAATTTACTCGATAACATGCCTGATGTAATTTAAACTTAAATATCGAAATATCATTGTATCAAACAATTCATTAACAGAAAATATCAGTTTCATTTCAAGAAGGTTGCTATTGAACACGTTTTATTGTTCGTTATTAATCATTAGTCGAGCACGTCATAATACTGTCATCGAGAACATTGACTATCATAGAGATCATCGTACACATAATACGATATCGTAGTGTTCGTACTTATAACTGAACTTTTGGCTCCACTCTCGAAATTGATCGAACGCTAGATTGATCGAAAAACAAGAAAACGCGAATGTGATATTTATGAATAAAAATTATGGAAATAAGCTGTTGAGTAAGCTCTTAATTAGCTATAAATAAATAGATATATAATGCGATTTTTATTTAATTGTCGTAACGCATACACCATATTTTATCATTACAATATTTTTATTTTCCCAAAAAATATCTAGAAAGAAAAAAATAGCTTTTCATAAATATATTCATTTCACTAAACGTAAAATAAAATGAGAAAATGTGATCAAGACTTGCGTTGGCAATTTCGAGAGTACGGAGCACGACGTAACAATAAGTAATGGGAAACAATACAATAATTTTTCATACTGTTTTTACTTTTTACTACTCTGATTACGTATCTGTATAATCTTATTCTTACCGTATACTGTATATTTAACCGCGGCGCGTATCAAGCGATACATTTTCCGACGCACTTTATGCCGCAAAAATTTTCTTCCGCAGGATTCACAGTCGAGCAAATGTCGCTTTAACGATCTACTGACAATATATAAGTAGCTGCATTAGAAAGCTGTAACTTCACGCGACTGAGGATTCATCAAGGAGTTCGATGAATCAAGGAGATAGGAATCTAAAAATCTGAAGCTATTCAGAGATCCGAGATATGTAGGGTCTAAGAATCTAAGAATGTGATGAGCCTCATCTCAGAGCTTAAGAAAAATCTAAAAGCTTTCGAATATTCAAGGATCGAAGAAAAAATAGAATTTCTCTGAGAAATCTATCTATTCTAACATCTATTCTATCTATCTATTTTAACATCGACGTAAGATGCGATTTATATTTTTATACTTTCGTTTCGAGGTTTTTAAACGTTTACTATTAAACTTTTCTTAACGAGCTATAAAGCTGACTGCTCACTGTGAACACTGTAGAACGTATCTTTTGCAACAATCTATACTGTACTCGCGTACCGACGTTACATCTTATGCTCTATAGTTTATATCTTATAGCAGTTGCCGAGGATTCTCGATTATAATATTATATTAGTACGAAATAAATAAGCTCGCGTGTACTGGTGTGCATATGTTTCGTGTGCTTGTACGTATGCGACTCGAAAGAGAGAGAGAAAGGGAGATAGAGAGAAAGAGGGAGAGAAAGAGAGGAAGAGCGGTGGCTCGCGTGTGTATTTATCTCAAGAGCGGTTCGCAATCGGCGTGTAATAGGAGAGAGAAATATTATTTCCTGATTCTACAAAGAGAAACGGCGATAAGGTGAAGCTTTGCGCGGATTTCACGAGAGCCTCACGAGATCCTGAACCAGACGCGAACGAGGAGAACTCGCGTTCTTCGATAAAGAGTACGTCACCCTGTATCGTGTTAACATGCTTTCAGTGTAAATCGTTTCATAAGCTAGATTTCGATACTCCAGATAAGAAGCGCACAATTGACGAAAGCAAATACATGCGCTGCGATTTTTGCGCGTTCCACCTTCGAGAATTATACAGCACAAAATTGTAATTGCGAAGCAAAAACTCTTGTTAAAGTACAAATCTGCAAGGAAACCGAATTGTTATTTTATCGCTCCTTAACGCTAATGTTTCTCTTATTATTTGTGTCGCACAGGAGACTTAAGTAATCGGAATATTTAATAAACTTCGATTTCAATTTTATAAACTCTAATTGCCTAATTTAAATAATTCTGTCGTCCGAACATTCGTCGTTTTTAATTTTGTTTGAACTTTGTAAGTCGCGATCTCGTATAATAAATGCAATAAAAATAATTCGTAAGTCGGCATTACGTCGAAATTTACAAGAGCTTATCGCAGCGTGCAGGATCATAAGCGCGTGATATCGTGAAGCTTGTTAAACAATATCGTAAAAGTTGTTTAACGAATCTTCCGCTGGATATCGCACAGGATGACACCACCGTGTCGTACGAGCGCTCTTATGCAGATCGCCGTCAATTAAGCAAGAGATCGACGAGAAATGCCGGAAGAAAAGAACGCGAACAATCGATAGACTCGATGAATGTAGTTTAAGTACGCGCGTTACCGTTATTTACTTATCCATGTCGATATATGTCATATCGATACCATATCCGCGCATATCACGTGTGTAACAATAAATGAAACAGGAAAAAGAAAGCATAGACTGCCGTTGGACTGGCGAATCATAAATTCACGTACATTGTACACACTTTCATACTGTTTTTAACATCCGCGAGTATATTACTGATCAATTTTACAATTGCGCATCAAGAAAGACGAACAAATAGTGCTCGTCCACACGATTCGACCGTCCGTCGCCAGCAGGACGTGTCGACACATTGCCAACGGTTTTTCAATGATATCGTCCAAGTACTTGAACGCTTATTCGCGAATTACCACTTTTCCGGTTCTCCCTACGCTTTGATTTTAATTTTCTAAAACATCATTTAACTGAGCATTATTTATTTGTGACTACATTTTGAAACTCGAAGTCTTTCGTTATCTTTACTATTTTAATCATTGTGTCATTGTTACAGTCTCAGGATTATTATATATGTCGTAATCAATATTCTAATATCTCGTTAAAAAGAAATAAAATTGAAGTATATTTGTCACATGACACAGTGTATATTTTTATATATAAAATAGATTTTAAACATTTATGTTATGCAATAAGAATCTTTGTCGTTTAGTATAAATTTATAGTTTCATAATAATTAATAATATTTCGATTAAAATATACATTAATACAAGATATGTGAACTTTTCTAAAATTAAAATTACCTTTCTGATGAACGAAATATATCTATCCTTTAAGATTTTTGATGTGCGTTAAATTTTAATATAAATTTTGAAAAGTTATTTGATAAGAATTTAATCAACTCGTGTTTGAGTAATAGTTGTGGTTTATTATACAAAATTGAACAAAGGAGTAAAAACACTTTGCAGTAAAGTATTCAGGAAAGTTTACGGGATAATCTCAAATTTCATCGTTTGGCAAAAATTTCTTAAAATATACTGTTATTTGGAGAACATGCGAAACATGGAAATTCGCAATAAGCGCAAAAGGACAAACGTTAACTATTGCGACGAAGCGACAAGTAGGCCGTTCGAGAATCGCGCGATCGCGATCGAAACGCGTCTCGGCAGGTGGACTCCATAGCGATAGCGAATTATTGTATACCAATTAGAGGTAGCAAGAACGGACGCGTTTCCTCGATTGATCACGCGATCGATCGATTGGACAATGACCACGAGCGAATAACGGGGAACCTCGAGCCGCTTGGTATAAAGTAATTCAGCGTTAAAAAGCCGAAAGAGAGGAACACTAATTATATCTCCGTAAATATTCTATAATATATCCAAAACAAAAAAAAAAGATAACCAAAGCATTGTAACCTTCTAGAGGCAAAGAAGAAATAGCGAAGTACCTAATCTTGTATGATTTAGTTCGACCACTGATTTGTCCGTGTGTGTTCGTTACTGAAATATATGTTTCTTTAGTAAAAAATTTTGGAAAATTTACACTTTTGCGTGTTCATGATTTTCCTCTACTCTAAACTCCCAGTTCCTTTTTCTTGGTATGCAATCCATGTAAAACGAATAGCAAGTTGCGTCAATTTACATTATTAATAAGTGAACATTACATTATTAACATATTGAATTCGCAATTAGTGAAAAAATAGAAACGTTAACGAGGAAAAGTTTGTATAACTATAATGAAATTTTTATTATACTAACATTTTTATAAATATTAAATATTAGATTTTTAAAAATTGTATTAAATAAAAGTGAAAATATATTCAAATAAAATTTTAATTTTATTTCGAAAAATTACTGTTGTACAATCAGATTTCTATACGTTAAACTAGACCACGAACTCATTGAATTTTTATGGTACGCTGCAGTAGCTATATTTACTAAGGTGTGTGAAGTTGGCACCCCTATGATACGAAATCGTAGTTCTGTTAACAGTTCTGGATTATTCACAAAAAAAAGGAAGAATTCTTGATAGTTTTTATAAATAGTTCTGTAACTTATAACAAAGAAAATGAATTTTGAAAAATGGGTGCTAACTTTACACTCAACACTAGCACCGAATAGTTCTCAATAGCTAATTTGATGTCTTTTAACGAGTACGAGAGTTATCGATAAAAAAAAACTTTTTTGATTACGAGAAAAAAATAAAAGAAATAAAAAAATGTATGTCAAATCCGAATAATTCTGAATAGCACATACGATTCCTTTCGACGAGTTCTAGAGTTTTCGATACATTTTAGAAACAGTTCTGCTCGAAAAAGTATTTTTGAATTGTGAAAGATTTTTTAAGAATTCTGGAAGTCCTGTTGAGTGTTCTGAATAGCCGTCGCGCAATTCTATCAAAAATCTTAATGAGAAAATTACGTAAAATCGATATTTTTGAAGTTTCAATTATTTTTTTGATACTACTGTTGAGAATTCAATCGCGATTTTTTTTACATTTTCGGACAGAACTATAAATATATTAAAATATATTAAAATATATCGAGAACTTCAGAACTCGTCGAAAGGAATCGTATATGCTATTCAGACCTATTCAGATTTGACATACATTTCTTTATTTTTTTTTATATTTTTTTCTTAATCAAAAAAGTTCATTTATATCGAGAACTCTATTACTCGTTCAAAGACATCAAATTAGCAATTCAGAAGAACTCTATATTTTCCGGTAACGCTCATCGATATATGCGCTAACAAATTAGTATAACAAATTAGTATAACAAATTTCATTTTACATATCAAAGTGTATATTTACATGCAATAAACTGGTTGGAAATACTTTTCAAGATTAAATATTGATATTAATCTAGCGTAGAGCATCCATTTTAAAGAGCAATCGATCTCTATCAATATATATTTAACAGAGATTCATTACTAGATTAAAATATAATTTGTCACTCACCGACACACGATGCGTAGCAACGAAGTTTTCAACGTCGACCTGTGAAACACAAATAAATATAATTCACATTACAGTAGCGTCCGCAGTAATTAATATTGCAAAAACTGATTACGTTACATGCGTATTCTAATATATTTTAATATATATTTTATGTACATGCATATATATTTTGATTGTCGAAATATTTCTTACACATGAAATTGCAAACAAGACTCTGTTCTAAATTCTGAAATTCTGACGCAAAATTCCACTTTTAGAGTTTGTCTAAAGAGGACTATACAAACGACTCTAATTTACAGAAAATGAAATATAATTTAATGAGAATGAAATGAACGTGCGCGTTTGTTCGTCGCTATTCCATCAATCGAGAAGAAATATTTTTTATGAAAAACGCGGCGGCTCTTACGTGGACCGGAGATTTATTACGGCGGAATCGCTAGCCATCGGATGGAATCGCGATGATTTTTGCCGAGCTACCAACAGTTAACAATTTTTTTTCTTAATGCGAGTAATGTATAAATGTTACTCACCCACAAGGTTGTTCCGCCGTTGCCCGATGCTCCGTCCCGAGCCTCCGTCTGCTCTCAGATACCAGATCAATGCACAACACAAACAATGCGAACGAGAGATCAATTACGATCGCGCGCTAATTATCACAGCAACTGGCGACACTTTGTTGACGGAATGACTCCCGGCAAAGCGACATCACGTAGCGAAAGGGTCACGACCGCGCGACGATCCAGATCGATATTCCGTCGGAACTTTTCTCCGTCGGAACATTTCACCGTCGTACACGAAAACTCAGAAATAACACGCGAGCTGGTACGCGATGCGTTGGCCAGACGGACTTCGCGGTTATTCTCGGGATTATTCATCTCAACCTACACGCCATTCCGCAACAACAACAACGCGCGCGTCTCCGCGAACAATCTCGCTGTCTCGTCCGAACTCCGAACGTTTATCTCACTGCAGATAGTGCAGGTTACTCAGAAAATTCGGAACTTCGTTCGCAATGACGTCACACGAGGGGATACGCGTATGACCAGCACGAAGCTCGCCGCGAAAGAGGCTTGCCGTCGCCTTCATGCTCCTCGCCAAGAAGGATCGAGCGGGAAGCGTCCGTTGCGAAGGGAACATGGCGGTCGCTTTCACTCGCGTCCGTCGCTCGACACACGGCGAAGAGTCAACACGGTAGCGTCTCAGGACGATCGCCACCGTATATAACACTGTCATCTCACTATATATCACTGCAAAAAACACTCGAACTCGTATTGTACGTACCGAGATACGCCCGGCGAGATCGAACCTCGCCGGGTCCCCGCTCGTCGAAATGCGTTGCGTAGCCGCTGACCCGTCGCGTCGACTACTGGCCCGTCGCTCGTCGCCCGTCGTTCGTCACCCGTCGGCAGCCGAAATACGCATATCGCGGCGCGGCGGCTCCTCGTCTCACGATTATCACGCGTGTGTCGGAATCGAACTTCCTGCGGATCTATCGCGATAAAACACCGACACGAAATCGATCCGCGATCCGCCGCACGTCCGCCCGCTGCCTCCCGCGATGCATCACTGTTAGAATGACGCCGCAGCGCCCCCCAATGGTCCCCCGAAACGTCAAGAATAACCGATCGGTAACTTTCCAGGAAACATTTCCACGAAAAAAATGTACACATTGCTGTGCTCCTTAACAATAGGCCTGTTCTTTTTAGCTGAACTGACTGCACTAGTTCACAGTTTATCTTCTTCCCTTCACGTAAGAACAAGAAAGATAAACTCTGAACTAATGCTGTCAGTTAAGAGAACTTAAAAAGAACAGGCCTAATGTGTATATTTTTTTCTTGGACGCTGCTGTTCGCTTCGAACTTTTTTTACTTAATACGATCGTATCGTTTGACTCAATGTGATCAAAAAGTTGTAAAAAATAAAAAATTGTCGTAGAGAAGCAATTAAGAATAGGAATTAGAATTTTAGAATCGATTTTCTCAATAAATGTTATAGATACATAATTGAGTGAGAAAATTCACTTTGACGAAGACGAATAATCTCTCTCTTCAAAGTAAATTTTTTCATAACATTGTTTCCAAGAAGAGTTATTTTTTGAAACTGTACAGATATCTTCCTACAGATTTCCTCTTGGAAAATAGACTTATCTTCTTTGAAATGTTGGTAACCTATTTTCCAAGAGAAATAATTTATTAAAACCTTGCACGCATCTTTTGGCTTCTGGGTAACATTTGGAAGATATCTGTACAGTTTCAAAAAAATAACTCCTCTTGAAAACAATGTTATGAAAAAATTTACTTTGAAAAGAGAGATTATTCGTCTTCGTCAAAGTGAATTTTTTTACTCAATTATGTATAGCGTTTATTGAGGAAACTGATTCTAAAATTCTAATTCCTATTTCTAATTGCTTTTCTACGAGAATTGTTTATTTTTTCCAACTCTGATCACATTGAGTCAAACTATACGATCGTAGTAAGTAAAAAAAGTTCGAAGCGAACAGCAGCGTCCAGGAAAAAAATATATACGTTGTCAAGGAGCACGGCAATGTGTACATTTTTTTCGTGGAAATTTTTCCTGGAAAGTTACCGATCGGTTATTTACGACGTTTCGGGGGACCGTTGGGGGGCGCTGCGGCGTCACTCTAGCAGCGATGCATCGCGGGAGGCAGCGGGCGGATGTGCGGCGGATCGCGGATCAATTTCGTGTCGGTGTTTTATCGCGGACATCGCGGTAGATCCGCAGGAAGTTCGATTCCGACACACTCATAATAATCGAGAGACGAGGAGCCGCTGCGCCGCGATATGCGTATTTCGGCTGCCGACGGGTGACGAGCGACGAACGCGAGTGAATGTAACCGCCATGTTCCCTTCGTAACGGACGCTTCTCGCTCGATCTTTCTTGGCGAGAAGCATAAAGACGACGGCGAGCCTCTCTCGCGGCGAGCTTCGTGTCGGTCATACGCGTATCGCAAGTGGAGTTTCGAGTTTTCGTGACTAACCTGCACTACCTGCAGTGAGATAAACGTTCGGAGTTCGGACGAGACAGCGAGATAGTTCACGGAGACGCGCGCGTTGTTGTTGTGGGACTTCGTGTAGGTTAAGATGACCCCGCGAATAACCGCGAGGACCGTCCGGCCTACGCATCACGCATCAGCTCGCTTATACGGCTTGTGTTTATATGCGCGATTATTTCCGAGTTTTCGTGCGACGTTGAAATGTTCCGACGGTGAAAAGTTCCGACGGTGAAAAGTTCCGACGGAATATCAATCTAGATCATTTGGATCTTCTCGTGATCGTGTTTTCCTTTCGCTGCGTGATGTCGCTTCGCTGACAATCGTTCCGTCAACAAAGTGTCGCGAGTTGATATTAACGCGCGATCGTAATTAATCTCTCGTTCGCGAGTTTTGTGTTAGTTGTGCATTGACGGGATTTGAGAGAAGGCGGAGGCTCGGGACGAACATCGGGCAACGGCGGAACAACTTTGCGGGTGAGTAATATTATTTATACATTATCCGTACTGAGAAAAAAAATTGTTAACTATTGATAGCTCGGCAAAAATCATCGTGATTCCATCCGATGGCTAGCGATTCCGTCGTAATAAATCTCCGGTTCACGTAAGAGCCGCCGCGTTTTCCATAAAAAATATTTCTTCTCTGGTTGATGAAATAGCGACGAACAAACGCGTACGGTCCATTTCATTCTCATTAAATTATATTTTATTTTCGGTAAATTAGAGTCGTTTGTATAGTCCACTTTAGACGAACTCTAAAAGTGGAGTTTTGCGTCAGAATTTCAGAATTTAGAACAGTCTTGTTTGCAATTTCATGTGTAAGAAATATTTCGACAATCAAAATATATATGCATGTACATAAAATATTTATTAAAATATATTAGAATACGCATGTAACGTAATCAGTTTTTGCAATATTAATTACTGCGGACGCTACTATAATGTGAATTATATTTATTTGTGTTTCACAGGTCGACGTTGAAAACTTCGCTGCTACGCATCGTGTGTCGGTGAGTGACAAATTATATTTTACTCTAGTAATGAATCTCTGTTAAATATATATTGATTGAGATCGATTGCTCTTTAAAATGTATGCTCTACGCTAGATTAATATCAATATTTAATCCTGGAAAGTATTTCCAGTTTATTGCATGTAAATATACACTTTGATATGTAAAATGAAACTTGTTATACTAATTTGTTAGCGCATATATTGATGAGCGTTACCGGAAAATATAGAGTTCTTCTGAATTGTTAATTTGATGTCGTTGAACGAGTAATAGAGTTCTCGATATAAATAAACTTTTTTGATTAAGAAAAAAATATAAAAAAAATAAAGAAATGTATGTCAAATCTGAATAGGTCTGAATAGCATATACGCAATTAATAGCATTAAATTAATTTTTTGATACTACTCTTGAGAATTCAATCGCGATTTTTTTTACATTTTTGGGCAGAACTGTTTCTAAAATGTATCGAAAACTCTAGAATTCGTCAAAAGGAATCGTATATGCTATTCAGAATTATTCGGATTTGACATACATTTTTTTACTTCTTTTATTTTTTTCTCGTAATCAAAAAAGTTTTTTTTTATCGATAACTCTAGTACTCGTTAAAAGACATCAAACTAGCTATTGAGAACTATTCGGTGCTAGTATTGAGTGTGAGGTTAGCACCCATTTTTCAAAATTCATTTTCTTTGTTATAAGTTGCAGAACTATTTGTAAAAACTATCAAGAATTCTTTCTTTTTTTTGTGAATAATCCAAAACTGTTAACAGAACTACGATTTCGTACCATAGATGTGCCAACTTCACACACCCTATTTACTAAATACCATCTATTGAATAGTTATTTATATATATTTTGATTATATGTGTGTTTAATTATGATTAAGCCATGTATATAATTATTTAATCAATGCTAATAAAAGAAATGTAAGCTTGTATAATTTCGACATTTGATACTGTAATATGATTTTGATCTTATAATATGATAGCTTCAATATAAAAGTCGAAATTAAAGTAGGTCTAGTTATAATATATAAAAATCTGTGTGTGTATAGTTATTTTAAAAAAATAAAACCCAAGTGATATCATTAATTTTTGAAAAAATAAAATTAAAGAAAGCTATTAAAACAAATATTAAATTTGATTTTTCTATAATAAAAATAATATCAAAAATTGTGCTAATTAATCCAATAAATTTCAGAAACTTTTACGCACATTTCTGTTTACTTATACACATATAAAGAGATTGCCAAATTAATTCACTCACCAATTGTTGTTGCTACTGCAACCTCCTTCCCTTTCCGAATACTGAAAATATAATAAATATATTTATTCAGAAATATAAACACAGAGTTGAAATAAAATATTATTTTAGAATAGAAATAGAATATTATTTTTATTTTACCATTTTAATTTACAACTGTGTGAGATTAATAACATATTTTCAAAACATTAATTAGACGATAATACATTGCAATATTAGTTTCGACTATGTTTTTCTTTTTATTTTTCTTCCCGCGCCATGTTGCAAACACGACGCACGTCGCTCGTAGGTGCCAAGGGTGGGGGGATGACTGCGCGACGCACGGTGGTGGACTCGGCACATACTTCACTCAGTTCGCTCGCGGCCTTCGCAACGTTCGTGTTGGAGCGCCGCTCGGCGCAGTTTTTTCTTCTCCCCTCGTTTCTTTCTCGCACGCGGCCAGTTTCCTCGGTCAAGAATTTTGGATTGTCCTTTCTCTGTTAAAAGTGCGACGCCTGTTCTTGTGGACGGATACTCCTGTGGTGAAAAAAAAAAGTCAAGACATCTCACACGTCGTATGTGCGAATCCGCGACCACCACGGTGCGTCGCGTGCCACGGCAGTGTTGGTGGTCAGTGATTTCTCGTCTGCATGCGGAAAACGGAGTGAACGCGCGCCGGTAACAAGAGATCCCTCTCGTCTCGCTCGTCGCCGAGAGCAACAAGTGAGTACGCCGGGAAGTAACCTCGCGCCGCCGCGTCGAGGCGAATTTTCGCGAAACGCGGCGGTTACCCATGATACACACTCGTGGCCAAATTCACGCGGTTCGAGCTGTCGGTTCCGCCGCCAGCGTTCGCGTCGCTCGCCGCGAAACGACGACGTCACGGGAGAATATCGCGCGGAAAGTTCGCGAGTGTGTGACATCGAGAATCAATCGTGATTTGTGTCAATCGGACCTCGCGTTGCTGGTGCGTGTTGGTGCCGAACGAAGGGATTCACGTGCACCGGCGGCGGAAACGGAGCAGTGCCGGCGCGTGGCGTCGCTCTGAAATTATCAGTGGAGACGAAATGAGCGCGGCGGCGAACGTTCCGTTGCGTGCCGGCATGATCGAAACGTCTAGAGATTCGCGATAATCGGCATCGGTAAATCAACGAAACCCTGCGACGACGACGACGACGACGACTACGAGGTCGCGATAAATTACTGATCCCCGCACGCGATCTATCACAAGGCGATCAATATGGCGTGTGACGATGTGACGCGGATCCGATGAATAGCGCGAGAGCCGCGGAGTGAATTTTGCTCTTTCTCTCTCTCTCTCTTTCCCTCTCTCCGTCTGATAATTCGTGGGTTATGTGAGTGCGTCTGTTAATGGTCGCCTTTGTTTGGTGGTATCAAGGAATCGTCGCGGGAATCCTCGTGGACCATGGCCGCTGCCACGAAGAAGGGACACGTGGGCAACGTGACGTTAGGATGCATCCTCGTTGTCGCCTTCTCATTGATCTTGAGTGACCTGACCGCCGTCGAAGCAGAGCGGAGATTTAGGCATAGCCCGAAGCAAGGTAAGTGCCTGCTACCTGCTGCCTGTTGTTGCCTTACTGCAACTCGATCCAAGACGATCTGGTTCAGTGCCTTTGAACCACAATATTCGGCATTGTACAATTCTATTCAGTAAGAACTGAAAGACTTAAATAAATTTGATTAAAGTTTGAAAGATTGTCTTCAATAATTTTCGAGTTTTATGCATTACAAATTTTTTAACAATTGACTTCTCTTACTTAAAATTGTGAAACATTTTTTCTCGAAGAAATTTTAATTTTGAAGAACATTGAAAGAATGTAGTCGACTTTTTTTAATTAAAATTGTGAAATGCTAATTTTTTTCCTCATAAGGATTTTAATTTTGAAGAATATTGAACGAATTGTAGCAAATTTTTTAATTTTTTAACAGCCGCCTTTTCTTTAAAATTAAAATTGTGAGACCTTAATTTTTTTTCTCGAAGAAATTTTAATTTTGAAAGAATGTAGTCGACTTTTTTAATTAAAATTGTGAAATGCTAATTTTTTTCCTCATAAGGATTTTAATTTTGAAGAATATTGAACGAATTGTAGCAAATTTTTTAATTTTTTAACAGCCGCCTTTTCTTTAAAATTAAAATTGTGAGACCTTAATTTTTTTTCTCGAAGAAATTTTAATTTTGAAAGAATGTAGTCGACTTTTTTAATTAAAATTGTGAAATGCTAATTTTTTTCCTCATAAGGATTTTAATTTTGAAGAATATTGAACGAATTGTAGCAAATTTTTTAATTTTTTAACAGCCGCCTTTTCTTTAAAATTAAAATTGTGAGACCTTAATTTTTTTTCTCGAAGAAATTTTAATTTTGAAAGAATGTAGTCGACTTTTTTAATTAAAATTGTGAAATGCTAATTTTTTTCCTCATAAGGATTTTAATTTTGAAGAATATTGAACGAATTGTAGCAAATTTTTTAATTTTTTAACAGCCGCCTTTTCTTTAAAATTAAAATTGTGAAACCTTAATTTTTTTCTCGAAGAAATTTTAATTTTGAAGAATATTGAAAGAACTGTAACAATTTCATAATTATTTCTGAAATTTCAGCATTAATTTATTTTATTTTATTACGAATAAAGATGTTTTTTATAGAAATGATTTAAAGAGCACTGATCCCAGACAGTCTTCGATGCGAAAAGAAATAATGAAATTCTAATTTAAATATGTTTAAATGAGAAATTATAATGAGAAATTATTAATGCAATAATGAAATATTGATGTAATAATCAAATTTTTAACACTTTGTACACAGGTTATTTTTCGGTACCTTCTCTATATATATTATACATTGGGTCACGACTAGAGATGAAAATGATTGAAAAAAATTGAGAAAAACTCACTGAGTAAAAACTTAATAAAAAAACTTTTTTTCTGTCATTTAAAAATTTTTTACTTGGATGTATATGCATATAGATCCGAGATTTCGACATTTAACGTCTAGAAGCCAGTTCTTGCATTCATTCAAAAAATTTCTATATAAAGATAAGTGTAAGCAATCAAAATGTATAATAACTAAATGACGGTGGCCATGGATACCTAAATCATTGTCGTAGAAAGCAGGAAATAAATTCAAAGCTCATGTTATTTACAAACATATCTCTTTGATGCTTATTTAACCTTTTGGACCCCATCGAGATATATCCCGTCAAGTTTTGTAAAATTGTTGAACTATACAATTAGAACCAACTTACATGTTGTAAATAAGTAGAAATTGTCCAAAATAGTTAAAGGAAAAAGAATAAAAATTGAGTCTCAAAGAATTACATATCTTAGATGTTTTAGTAATAAATATCATGAAAAATAAATTCTATATCTCTTTCTTTAGTATTTTGGCACAAATATACTTTTTTTTGCGTAAAAAAACTAGGTTTTTTTATTCGTTGTTTAATAATGAACATTCTTAATAACTCTGGATTCAAAAATACCTATTTTTTTCATCTCTAGTCATGACATTTCTGAATTAATTTTCATTACTTTTACAATATAAAAAAAATTCTTTAGTGACTATAACATATATTTTAACATCTTTAGAAAATATTTACATGATTGTTTATTTTAAAAAATTGTATATAACAAAATTAGAACTATCTACAGTGTTTTTTTAAAAAAAAAAAGAAATTTGCAGAATTATTGAATCGTGTGTACAAAGTGTTAAACTTTTTGAAATAATATTTTCGTTTCTTGAAGTTACAGTATTTTACACAATGTTTATTCTAATCATGACATATCATTTATGATAGAATTTATCATCTTATTAACGTAACATATCGCTTTATAAAAACTTGAAACACTCCGTATGCAAATCGGTACAAAAGTCACTTTATTTTTCTTTGAGAACAGAAAGATTCTTTGTCTGGCGCAATTTATGTTTTTTACTTTATTCAACTATTTTGAATTTTTATGACACACTTCGCACGACGCAATCTTTATTTCCTTTTGTGTACCTGTATGCCTTTTAAATGCAAATTACGATATCATTGCCGGTGCGGTCACTGACGTTATGGGCGCTCGGATTTGCATAAGATGTAAATATTACTCACACGTGCGGAATATAACCATTTATTCGTAACGTATCGAATATTATTCAAGTCGGTGTAACAAAATATCTCAGGTTTATCGTGATTGAATTTTACTGGGTGCAAACTGCGTGTTTTTAAGAAAACCAGCCATGTTTTATGCACTATCACATCGACACGTATTTATATGTATATTTATACATATAATTATTTATTTACATTGAATCATAGAACGATAGAACTTGAAATCATTCAATAAAATTATGGATTCTTAAAAATTATGATTAAATAAAAATATTATTCGTAAATTATTCCAAACTTTCAGTTTCAATCGCGACGAGTGTCCCCGATGTGATTCATGATGATCCAATAATAGAAGCTTACATGTTTCTCATCAATAGACACAAGTAATCATTTTTAACTTTGATAACGTGCACCCGTTAGCGTTCGCTTTAACGTCCAGCCATTAAACGTCTAATCGTCGTCGGCATCTTACAAAATATTTCCTAGCGTCTCCGTTCGGCGCGGAAGTTAATTAACCGATATCACATTAAGTCTTGCACCGGATTGCATTCCCGAGACTACTCACGCGAGCGCAAGCGACGCGATGCGACGCGACGCCCACGCGATGCTGCACCACGTTATATCCCCGACGATATTTCCCCGAGATTAAATCGCTCGCACGGCGCGTGGCGCTTCTCGTGGCTCTTTTCTCTCGCGGTAAAGCGTAATCTCACTTCTCAAAAATTTCGTCTGGTTTCCGACGTGGTTAGAGCGACGTCGTCGTCGTCGTCGTCGTCGTCATCGTCCCGTCGACGCGGTGCGTGTGCGGTCACTTTCGAGATATTGTCGAAAATTCCGGCCGAATCCCACGCGACCTCGCGAAACTCGCGTCTGCTCCGAGAATATTAAGCGTCAGGACATTCCGCAGCCTCTCCTTACCCTCCTCTTTGGGGGGGCTCTTTGCTTTATATTTAGCGACAACGACGACGACCGCCACGAATCTCCAACGTACGTAGGGCGCACCGCGAGAGTGCGAGCGCACCCTTTTGCCTCGTTACTCCAGGGCGATCAAAGGCGCTCGTCTCCCGAAGGGACATCGATTCTCTCGTATCGCTGATATCGCGTGGAACGTGCGCACTTGAACGACGAGTAACAAAAATGCCGAGAGACAGGAGAAACGTGTGGAGAGAGAAAGCGTGAAGAGGGTAAAGCGTTTCCGGCCGGTGTAATTTAATGTAATTTATGAGCGGCTGTGTGCACTTTTCCGCGGAGAGTTTATTTGTAGGCGCGATATAAATAAATCAGCACGCGTGTATACCGATTAATTAGCATCTGCTTGCAAGCATTAATTGGACTTAAAGATTTCAAAGGATGCGATCCCTAAAAAATGGTTTTGCGATATCTCGTCAGTTTTGAGATTTCTGAACTATATAATACTAATAAACGCGTATAATATTCTTAATTTCTTGAAAATAATTTGTAAAATCACACTGAGAGAAATGTTTGATAAAATCTCTTTCTCTCTCTCTCTCAACCAAAGTTTGATTGAATAGAGATCAAATGAATTTTATAGTTATAATTACTAAATATATAGTTGTTTTGACCAAACAATTTGTAGTAACTTAACCAAATAATTATTTTCATACAACAAATTACAAAAAGTTTTGTTAAATATAACTAAGTTTTTGGTACCAGTAACTACAAAATTCATTTGATCACTGTTCAACCAAACTTTGATTTTACCAAACGATTTCTCTCAGTGCAATAAGGAGGATATGCCCGATCATTTTTTGAAAATGATTCAAATAAATAATTATTTGAACAAATAAAATTGTCATTATAACGATCAAAATTTTTCTTGCATCACCCCGAGTAAAATAATTTTTGTACATTAAATTTGTGTCATATTTTTCAAGTTAAATGAAAAAAATTGGACAGACTAAGAGTATCATTTACATATAGCTTTTTTTAAATTTTTATTACGAGCGTATCGTTAACATGAAGATGCAAAAGAAGTAATCGAGATTCGACGCGACAACATATCACGCCGCTCTAAATTGTGTTTCGATGACGTCCTCTCGAAACTCTTCGACCGTCCAATGGCTCGTTTACGAGGTAATTAACAGCCGGTTAACGGCCACAGTTCAGCCACCGAGAATAATTAACTTTGGCGGATGCTTTCGTCTTTTGTGTCGTTTACGTTCTCGCTTCTCGCTCTTCGTCTCTCTCTCTTTCTCGCTCTTCTACACACGCTCTTACGCTTCCTTTTGTTCCTCTTCCGATTTTCAGCCTCAGATCAGCTTCCCTTTCTCCGCGCGAGGAATACATTTTTGATGACGCTTACGCGATGACTGTGCGGGTCTCTCGCATCGATAAATAAAAATAACGCGTGATAATTAACGTTTGCCGTCGGCTGCCTCTTCGACGCGAGATCGATCGATCGATCGCACACGTAGCCGAGCAAAGTCGCGCCGCCTCTCCGATCGGATCTTCATGATATCGAGATCAAGCGGCGCGCTCGCACCAGCCCCGCTTGTATATCGCTTCCTGTTTCTGCAATCCAACCAATCGGCTCGGGCACCGAGTGGCAAAAGCGAAATTCCACTCCGGAATATTGCGAAATGTATGTCCTACCACGCGTGTAGCATACAATACCTAGCGTATCGTGTTTGCCATCGCGTTGGGTCTTTCTTTATATTCGCGTTTAGTCGACTGGTTAAGCACGTTTATGCACATCGAAAAAAATTGTTTATGTTCAAGTAAATATATTTATTTCAACATCATTTCTTATTTCTTTCATTTAACTAAACATTACCTATAAAATAATTTAGTTTTAAACTTAGAAAATATTTTTTTAAATCAAGGAAATGATGTTAAAATAAATATTTACTTGACTATAAAATATTTTTTTTTAATGTGGATTTTTATTTTACTAATAAATGAAAAGTTTATATAAAAATTATTTTTTAATCAAGTCAAATACTTAATATGCGACTACTATACAAATTAAAAGTGCAATTTAAGAGCATACTCTAATTTTTTCATTGTTTTTAAATGTTTTATATAATGTCTAGAGAAAATTTGCAATAATTAAAATTCTCTCCATATTTATATCTCTTTAATTACCTAATATTTAATATCTCTTAATACTTAGAATTAATAATTATTAAGTTGTAATTTGTGTTGTATAAACTTATTCTTCAATACTTTATCAATATGGTTATATGCAGTTTTTTTTAAATGCACGTACAAATAACTAACAATAGATAATATCTGTCAAAGATGTTATTTTGTCATAGAAATTAATACTCAGTATATCATATTTCTTCATATGGGCCTCATTTCCTGTTTCTACGGTGCAATCTGTGGGTAGTTAAAACACCTAAAGCGATATTGTACACGCAATTGTTACGAAATGCATTTCGATATCTTGGTGCTGTTCGTGTGCTTGGATTATTTGGAAAATTTTATAGTCTTATAACTCTCTCTCCATGTTGTACGTTTTTGCATAAGTTTAAATTTTATAAACTTTCGTACGCATATTTTATACTATTTTTTAATTCCGTAACTTTTTTATGCGCGTAATACTTTTAATAAGTAAAACTTCTTATATCTGTTCTTCATGAAAAAAATGATGGATATCTAATATATCTCATATTCACTCCATAATTATCGGGTACTTTATTCAACCCATCAGATTAATTCTTTTATTATATATTATGCCTTCAAAATTATTATCTGATATAAACGGCGCTCGATCGTATTTAATATTTGACGCCATCGATATTGATGACTCAGATAATGCAATTTCTTCTCGCGCGATTTTCGGGTAACGTCAAGCCACGCGAGAGAAACGATAATGAAGCGACTGGCTGAATCGAATAAAGATAAAGGGATAAAGACGCCGTTGCGGTACCCTCGAGTTGTCGAGGCGTGGAAGGCGGTACCCGGACTCTATCTAAACGCCGAGGATTCGCCCGAGGGGGGATCATTAATTTAATTAGTTTCGGAGAAAGAGCGGATTTAATCGTTCGCTCCGATGGATCGACGTGAATGCTCGTTGTTCGGACTCGGAGAAGCGGGCGTTTCTGCTTTAACATCCGTTGCGCTTGATCAGCAGTTACTTTAAAGAGCATTAAACGGGGAAGTTTAAAGGGAAACCGATGAAATCGATTTATCACACTATCAAAAATTTGTCTCGATAGATTGTTTCTATGTGGCAGCTTTCTGATTAATTAAGTAATAATCTAAACAAATTTACATATGACTAAGGAAGCGTTAAATGCATCGAGGCTGGATCTTTGTTGTCTAATATTATTTTATATGTAAATCGTAAATACGTTTTCAGTTTTTATAAACTGCGCGCCGAACACAGTCGGTTTTGAAATGTAATTATTGAAGCTAGACATAATATTACAAATTAAATTGATCATCAATTTAATAATGATGCTAGCACTTTAAAAACGTGAATGGAAGAATGAGAGAATTCCAGGTCCCTAACTGGGATAATATTCTTCGCAGTAATTATTTACAGTTTTTTAAGGAGCTAATAGCATTATTTATTGACGATCAATTTAATTTGTGATAGTATGTCTAGCTTCAGTTTACAATTGCGTTTCAAGGCCAACTATGTTCAACGCGTAGTTTTTAAATATTGAAAATATATTTACGATTTACACATAGAATAATATAAGGCAATAATCATTTCGACTGTCTTTAATACTTCCTTATTTGTGTAATTACATTTAAACGGTCCAGTTAAAATTATTATTATTATTTTATAAAAAATTAAATTATTATTGATCTCTACATTTTTAAGAAAAATATATATAATTCCATATTTATCTAGAGCTGTTCGTATTAATTTAAACGTGTTAATTACTCCAAAAATTATTTCTTAAAGAGCGATATAAAACATGTCAATTGTAAATATGTGTATTGATTTCGGTTTAATAATAAACGCGACGTTTTATGCTTTGACCAAATTTCCAAGCAGCTTTCGTTTCTTCTGACCGCACTTAGCCTCGATCTTGAGGATTGGCTTGCAACAACGTGTGTCAATCACTTTGAAATACGTCAGTAGCGACATAAACGATTCGCGGTCGATGTTACGTAGCGCACCTGGCGCTTTTCGGAGTCGACGCGACGCCCGCCCGAAATCTCTACGCCGTTCTCGAAATAATCCCATTCTCGTTCCGTGCGCGCTTCTCGTTTTGTTCCTGTTTAAATGCCAGGCCGGCCTGGGCATGTAAAGTAACACTGCCGGCGTATACGTGCCCGGAGTACCGAGGGTTCTGTAAGACCACGTGGACATGCGGCCGGGCCCTTAAGGGAATGCAAGACCGACCGTGACAAGGGCAATCCACTTGAATTGCGAACCGAGACTACTAAGATCCGTCGCTATTAATTGCTCGAGCCACATTTCTCAATGAAACAGAATTGCTTCATTCGAGAAATCTTGATGATCGAATGCATCAGCTTTTGAAAAATCTGCATTAAGTTTAGTACATTTATATTTTTTTTTATAGTGCAAATACGTTAAAGAATATGTTCAAGGAAAGATTATTCAGGATAGAAAGGAAATGAGTGTTTCGAATTTTAGTATAAATAAAAATTTGTTAACTATTTAATTAAATGATTGCTCAAATTAATTTCCATAAATAATTTTTTGATAATTAATTTTTGATAAATAATTTTTTGATAAATATCACGGCCCACATTTTTCTTAGATCAGTCACACAGATTTCACCGTGAATATTTTTGGCTTCGCGTTAGACATGTTTGTTCGAGAGACATACCAATTATCGATGACGAGTCGTTGACATGTGCCACTGTTCTTAATTGGCTCGGACGAAATTAGTTCAAACGTGTCCGCCGGCAATCCTTTTTCGGTTGGATCGCTCGTTACGATCAAACGGCGATCATTTCCGTTTCGAGATGACGAAGTTTGCTCGTTATCACGTCTTCCTGCACGCATTAGTTACTTTTCGCAGCAAAATTGAGTAATAAAATCGAGAATTGCCGCGAGTTAATAGGAGAATTCCCATATTAACGAGTTGCATCGCGCGAGAATCGATTCTGAGAACGAAATAAACCGTGCCAAATAGAATTTACTAGAAGCCTTAATATGATGATTCCGCGAATAACTCTAAAAAGAAAGAGTTGATATTATAGTTATTTTATACATTAAATTTAATAATAACAATTAAGCCCATGACTAAGCTTTGATGGAATAATTTCAATTAAATATTCGATTAATATATAATCAAATATTTAGTAATATTTAATGACCGTTTGGTTACTAAATGAATATTATATAATTATTAAATATTGCTGAATATTTGGTTATATTAACTAAACATTTAATTAAAATTATTTCGCCAAAGCTTAATTATTATTATCAAACTCTTTTTTTTAGCACACAATATATGGCTCAATAATCTGAATCATAATTAATTATCCAATCGGCTAAACGGAAATTATAGCAGTTTTAATTTTCGAATTTGTAACAACGTGTCCGAGAAATAAAACAATATCAATGCTGCAAATTGAAATAATACAATTAAAACTTACGGTACAAAGTTCAGCATGCGTTCGTCATAATTAATACATACGTGATCATTCATTAAGTTGAAATGCCAGATTAATAAATAAACCGCCTCGGTCGTAGATTTTGCTGCACTGACGAAATCGTACAGCGAATACGAAATCGCGATCATTACTGATACAACGTGATCGTGCCCACGCAGGTGGTAAAATGAATGGACGTTTGCGATGATATAGTACGACTTCGTGGGCTGTAATGTACAGCGTGTATCTGGGGAAGCCGCGAAAGATCCTGTGAAAGACTCTCTCTTTCATGAAAGGCTCCGTTCTATCTCGAACTCTGCAATTCAACGAATCGATCATTCATTCGATCGTCATTGGTAATATACCGTTTAAAAAATGTCTAGGCTTACGCGCGGATCAATTTAAAAAATTGCTTTTATTATTACATAATATTATAACGTATTAACTGAAATTTCGCAATACTAATAATATTATTACCAGGGTCGTTGAATAGAAAGTTAAACGTTTGATAATGTATCATGTGATAATGCAACACGTAATATAAATAATATTAATTTAATTTAATAATAATAATAATAGTATTTTTGTCTTTATTTTTGGAACATTTAAATATAGAATGAAGAGAAAATTATCGCCGTTAAATAATCCACAGCAAATTTTCGCACCAAATAATATCGGCGTTTCCATCTTACGTCAATCGTGCGCGTATATCTCCGGTTGTATTTCTATCGAGCTTTTACGACGCATATTATGTCGCTTAATCAAAACCGTGAAGCCTGCACGCGATCGTGAATAAACTTGATTAATGAAAAACATTAAAAGCGCCAAACGAACGATGGAGATAGCACTCGATTTACAGACTGAACGATTTGTTCGCCTCCGAGTTGAACGATTAAATAACACAATATGTCATAAGGCAAAATGCTGTTATAGTATTAACGTCACATAAACATGGCATCGACATAAATGATCACAAAGATTCTTTCGGTGCAAGGTGTTTACGACGTGCTATTTTCTCTCTTTTTCTTTTGTAATAAAAACATTCCTTGAAAATGAATGGAGAAGAAATAAATTACCGTCACACTTTTATGACCAGTTTTTATAGACATGGTAATGTAAATTGCATGTTTAAAGGAACAATTGTTTGCTTGTCTTTTACATAATGTGTCGATATACGCCGCGGTTTCTCTCTTCCAAGTCAATCCTTCATAATTGAAGATCGCGGTCTCCACCTGATGCATACTCTCATGCAAGATCCATGATAATTGTCTTGGCAAAGATACTCTCAGTGGTTTGACATTGCCTGAGGTGATGCTCAATTAAAAATTCGATATGTTCTGATTGTGAATTTGTACCTGAATCCATTGGTACAGATGCGCAATTTTTACTACGATTACTCCTTTCATCGTGATTTTAAATACATTATTTTCCTTGCAATATTTTACACATTTAAGATATTAAATTGATAAACTTTTATTTTGAAATCAACTTTATTTGTCTCTTATTTAAAAATTTTTAAAATCTTTATTATTAAATATTTTTATATGTACACTGAGAAAAAAAGTTGTTAAGTCAACTAAACTTTTCAGCTTGATTAAATTTCATCAGTTCAAATATTTACGCGCTTAACTTAATACATACATGAACTTTAAGCATTTATATATTTAACTTAAATATATAAATACTTCTTAAATACATAAATATTTGAATTGAGGAAATTTAATCAAGTTGACAACTTTTTTTCCTCAGTGTATACATGCCATATTTTCAACATATGACTGCGTGCTATATTTATATCGCAGATGTAAAATAAAAGCAGTGTAAATTTAACCAGGAAATGCACTTATACAAGAAATACGCAAAGGTATAAACATAAGAGCCTTTTACCGATATAATAGAACACATAAAATGCATATATCGAGTCCAGCTAATGGAATTGCAGTCCTCATATTCTCGCACAGATGATATATTGCCACTTCCTGGCGAGTTTGTTGATCGTGTAATCCTTCTTTATGGTTGTGAGCGTGACATCTTATTTTTTCCCATCCGCAACGCGCGCGGTCGCCTAATGGATTTCATCTCGTCTTCACTTTGAAAGCGAATCGATCTGGAAGCTCGAGAATAATTTCGAGGATCCGTTCTCGGTTCCGCTGACGTTCGATACGATCATCGCGATACCTCCCACCGTTTTATGATGAGCGTGATCTTTTCTTATAGGGATAACCGTGGCATCTTCATTTTCATCGTTCCTTCCACCCGGATCTTCAATCAGAACTTTTATACTCCACTCAAGATAACTTTGGCACAATCTCCAACTTAAAATTACTTTTTGTTTTAAAAGTTTTACCTCACTACTTATCCAACAAATTTATATAATGTGTTAAATATGATTTTTGTTTTCACAAATAGTTTAATTCTTTAATTAAAATATACAAATTGAATTAATTTTCTAATATTTAATTTAAATTGGTTGACTTCGTAATTCCTAAAAGAAGAATAGTTTATAAATAAAAGAATAAAATACAGATAACAACACCATTTTTTAATAAAAGAAATATTATTGAAAAAGAGAAATATTGAATAAAAAATATGTAATGATCCTTTATCAATTCACAACACTCGATTACGTATCTATCATGTTTTAGTGAAATTTACAAATTTGAGAACTCGAAAAATTTATAAGTGAAAACACTTTAAAACCGGAATAGTAATAGAGGCATGATTCATGACGGTGGGACTTGACAGCTTCGTCCGGCGACTGTCTCCGATTGCAATGTCGCATTAAGCCAGCGAAATCCGGGTTCGTAAGAAGAGACTATTTATACCGATTCACGACGAGCACAGCGCCGTATACTTATTTATTTCCTACACCATCTTTTCTCGCTGCCTGTAGTATCTTTCAAGAATATTTCTAAGCAAAGAAAACAAAGTTTCTTT
Source organism: Solenopsis fugax (assembly GCA_003595255.1). NCBI lineage: Eukaryota > Metazoa > Arthropoda > Insecta > Hymenoptera > Formicidae > Solenopsis > Solenopsis fugax. The sequence continues at coordinate 28,374 of QKQZ01001673.1, read as the reverse complement.
TAACACGCAATATTCTCGAAAAGTTCTTCGATATAAATGCTAAGTATTAACATGGATGATTGTCTGAAATTAACTTATTTTACGCCATTCTCTCATCACTATGCCTCGAAGACTCGAAGTAAAATATTTAACATTCGACTTTATCTTAATTCGAAATGATACAGTACCGGCCAAAATTATATCACCTTTCGATTTTTTGAGCATAACTTTTATTGAAGTGAATTGAATGCACTCAAAATTTTATAGTAAACACTTGATGAAAGGTACATCTTGTACATAAAGTGTAATGAGATTTGACAATATATACTATGATCTCCGAATTTTTTATTAATTTTTTCATAGTCGCACTTTTGTGCTTTCTTTGTTTTTCGTGTCGCAATCATTGTTTTTACCATCATAACCTAAGTTTCAGCAGTTAGGTTTAATATTCCACATTATTTATACTTGTTATAATGACTCAAAATTTATGATTAAAATTTAACATATTTTGGAAATTTCAAATAAAATTAATTTTTCACAAGTTGCTGTTTTCATTATTTGATAAAAAGTTATTATTTACGTAAGTTATATATTTATCATCAAAACATTATAATTTGATAAAAAGTTATTATTACGTAAGTTATATATTTATCATCAAAACATATTATAATTTAATAGAGATTCGTGCCCTTTAAAACAAGTTAGGCTAAAAAAAATCGAAAGGTGATATAATTTTGGCCGGTACTGTATAATTAAAACTTTATTAATTATTTTAATTATTTTAATTATTTTAATAATCGTACAATATAAATAATACAATACTTACAGAAAAATACGGCAAAAATACGTGGCGAATTTATTCACATGTATAAAAGCCGAATATATTATACCATTCGTTTCGAGAAGCCTTTGCGCATCAAACGTAGAAAAAAATGCTCCAGTTATGATTTGTAGAGTTCACACGTGTATTTTATTCACTCCGAACCGGAAATGGAAGGTGTATTCTTGCTTCTTGCAATAAAAAGGGACGCGTAAAACTCGCGTGTTCTGTTTCTTAAATAGTTCTGTCGTGCGACAGGAAATCTTTCCAGATGCTGCAGATGAATCGAATCCTCTTCGCATCTGGGGCACGTTGATGTGTCCAAATCAATTTTACAATTGACGATTCCGAGACTATTTGATCGGCGTATTTGATCGAAAGCAAAAGTAGAATTATTCTGAATCTGTGACACGTCGCACGTTATCTTTAAGTCACGGGATCTCAAACACAGACGCTCCATGCAATTTCGCCGTTAATACAGGAACGATAATAGTGATCGCATGGTAGCAACGATGAGGTGAGATGGTTACCTGCACGTATCCGTTGCAAAACGGCAACCGGCCTTTGACGGAATACAAATCGTCCCGAGGACACGCGGCGATAGCGTCGACGAAGCGTCGATAGCGATCGACAAGCTTCAGGTAATTGCGCAAGTAATCGTTCAAGAATTGCCGTAAGAGGATACCCGCGCGTGATTGACGCGAATCGCTCGGAATATAAATTCAACATTAACGATAATAGTCACGACTTATAAGAATACTAATTCTCAAAAAAAGACGAAGATTAGCCTCTTGCGTGTGACAAATAAATAGGATATCAATTTTGTTGATAATATCCTGTGCATTGAAATTTTCTACGTTTGTTCAATGAATCTGAAGTTGACTTTTTCTTTGAGAAAATTATTATAAACGTTATATTATTTTTTTTTACGCAATTTTTTATAATTGACATTTACTGTCGAATTTGTTTCTGGCGAAAATTATTTCTGATTACTTCGTTCAATCGATATCAACTTTCTTTTTTGAATATTTTCGAAATTGATCAATGATGAATTTTCGGTACCGAAACAATCACGAGATTGATGCATTGAGAATAAATATCCGAGCTCTTTGCCGAAGTTCACGTGCAAGGACGCGTAAAATCGATAACCCACGATACCAAATTGGATGTTACGATGGTAATAACCGTCGAATTACATGAAACGACCGGCAATAGCGGTCGGCATTCCTTCTCGGCTTTCGCTACGAAATTTCTTGCATCTGCAACGCGGTCAAACCAGCCGCTCGTGTTAACGGACGCAGTATTTCACACGACTTAAGCGTTCCGTGCGTGTAAATGTTAACTTCCGTGTGCATCAAACGCGTGTAATCGTTTCTCCCGAATCCGATGATCACAAAGCGCGCCCGGCAAAGAGCATAATTGCATCGTCCTTTACGCAGAAGTGTACGAATTTACATCGTGTATTTTACTAATGATCAGTCTTTAAGTCACACGTATTAAAATGTTTGTTAATTAAAAAAAATATAGTTGATCAATTATAATATAACAGGTATAAATAAAAGAAAAGAAAAAATTTAAAACTTAATAATTTAATGCGTTAAAGTTAAAATACATTTCACAATAATATTTTAACACATTAAATTAAGTTTTATAAATTATTTTTGCGCTTCTCTTATACGCGAATTGCCATAACCCTTCTTTCAATTATATTTATTTTTTAATTGTTTTTCAATTATATTTGTTTCTTAATTTATTTTTTAATTTTTTTAAATATCGTATTGTTTGTCAATTATCGCTTTATTAATTTAGCCAAAATAATTCAAATTTTGACGGCTACATTAAAAAAATATTCTGTAATTTAAAATTTTTTAAAACTTTCCATGTTTTATTATTCTTTTTATATAACCAAAACTACTTTTTATATAACCAAGTTATTTTGCTCTAATATTAGCGGCTAAAAAAATGCGTGACGAAATACGGTCGATCGACGGTCGTAAGACGAACGTGTTAAAAGCAAAGCGTCTTCTCGCCTGATTCGTTCGCTCGCTCGCATGATCCTCGAACGAGGAGTCAACGGCGGTAGAATAAAAATGTCCATTCGGTGTTTCGATCTCTCGTTTCGGTCGTTCAACCTGCTTCTCTCCGTTTCACCTCCTCGCGCGCACGACCGCCCACTCGTCCGAAAATTGCACCTTTCAGATCGGGACGCCTACTCGCTCGCGTTCGCCTTTATCGCTCTGTTTTTTCCGCTGCCTCGAGGCGCCACCAAGAACCGGAAACACGCCGCCGAAAGATAACTATAATAAGAGAGCTGCTTGCACAATACGCTGGAGAACATTACGGTGGAATATTATACGTAATTTAACATTTCGTCATGTTTGAATATGAAAACATCATTAAAAAACAGATATTGATTATTAAATCCGATTAAATAATCGATTTAAATCTGATCTAACTCGTGAAACAGAGAAGGTTTGACTATATTGACACGTTCTCCAGTCCTCACATTTAGAGGAATCTCGGAAAGATCTCGCGGATGCATTCTTGCGTACGATGATTAGTTCAGTATACTCTTATTAACGCCACCACATGCACTCGTTTCATCCCGCTCCGCTGCTTGCAAGTCGCTTTTTGCCACTTCACCAGAAGCGCCGACTTGCTTACGCGAAAGCCGGCTCTCGTTAGGTCGATAGCAGCTGCTCTAAGGCTAAGGCCAAGGTTGTTTAAGGCAGTCTTCGTGGATAAATAGAGCCTATCTCCCTCCTTATCTGTTCCTTGCCTGACTGTACGGTCAGAAAACTGTATCTTTTTGGCTCTTGAGTCAAAAAAGTGCTCTTTCTAAAAAAAATTATAGAATTTAAATTAAGAAATATTTATTTCCGTGGAATTATGAAAAAATTAAAATATACAGAAAATATGAGGACCAAGATTTATTGTGAAGATTTTTAAAACTATTAACACCTTTTTTAGTTATCATTAAAATTTAATATTAGTATTGTATTTGTATCTTACACTACACTTGTGTACTGACAATAAATTTTATAAGTAAATTTGAAAAATAGTTTCAATATTGTGGGATCATATACACTGAAGAAAAAGACTGGTTATAACTACCAAATATATAGTGAAATAGTATCAATTAAATATTTGGTCAATGTAACCAAAAATAATTTTACTTTTCTAAATATTTAGTAACTTATACCAGATTTGATAATACTTACTAAACATTTAGTAAAATAAAATTATTTTTGGTTATATTGACAAAATATTTAATTGATACTATTTCACTATACATTTGGAAGTTATAACCAGACTTCTTTTTCAGTGTAATTGTATTACAAGAAAGTAATGGTAAACTATCGAGAGTAGTTTGTTCAATAATATTTGTTCGTCACAATTTTTGAATGTAGTAGTTTAATTATTTTGACTAATTTGCTGACCTTTGATATATTGCATTATAATTATCTTTTAACTATTGCAAAAATAGAATAAGTTATTTATTACCAATCTCCATTTTAAGTGTTTTATTTATTGTACTTTTTTATAGTTGATCGTATCATATAAGCAATTTTTTTACGATTTTTAAAAATTTGAAATTGATAAAAATCATTTTATGCTAGATTGTACGCACACCAACTTTGGTGTCTGATCTGCACATCAAGGTATCCGCAGAAAATATATTTCCGCTCTATAGACTCTCCTTTTCATTGCTAACTTACATCTATGTTAATTAGTAGTATCAACCGTACCAGTTAATGTAAATACGATGGCAATGATCATAAAGATAAGATCATGCAATGTTGCAACGTATAATGTTGGATCAGCTTATAAATTAAATATCAGTCTTTGCAATAAGAATTGTGAAGGGAGAAATAAATTGAATAAGAAATTTGCAGTTTAGAAGACAACATATTAAATTGTAATTTTTAAAAAATGGAAACGACATATTACTAGATACATAATTGAATTCTCAAAAATGATTGTAATCGTGTTAGCACGTTTTAACTTTTAAAAAATAATAAAATGATAATTCCAATAGTATTTCATAATTCTACATTTTCTGGTGAACATTAAAAGTCTTGCAATTTTTTAATATTAAAAAATCGTAAACTAAAATGTGTTAGCTTTACTTTTCTGAAACATAAATTTATCAAATTAAATTTTCTGATGCAGCCTCTTTATTTGGCGCCTATAAAATCGACGATATACGGCATCCGCGAAATGAATCGTTTATATTTTACAAGTCCATTACTGCATAACAAAGTGCACCGATATAATTGATCATAAGCTATATTATTGTGAAAATTAATAATAACGTGAACAATGTAATAAACAATGTAAAAGATTACGTAAATGTAGTTGACGGTACGTATGTAGATAGAAATAAGGAAGAAGTAACGAAGCTCATAAAATATATTATTAATTATCTTAATCGGAGAATTGCATTAGCTTAAAATGTGGAAATTGTTATCTTATTAACGGAATTTGAATTTTTTTAAATCAGTTTTAAATCTTAACATTAGATAATCTTAATGAGAATTTCTCTTTTTCTCTCTCTCTCTTTCTCTCTTTATCATTATATTTATATCTGCAGTAAATATCAAAGTTGATATTTAGAAAGCACATATAACTTTATGTTTTTAAATGTACTCTATTCAATTAAAACCAAACTTTGTTGCACGGATTTTATGATGATAATACTAGTTTCTCCTCATAAAAATAGAGCCGCTCAATTTCCATCACTTCTACATTAAACTTAATTTTCTAATCAATATTCTATTTATTCAATACAAATTTTGTGCTCGATAGGTCGTAACATATCTCGTTGATAAATTACGTTTCGAAGTATATTTTCCTCATAATAGCTGATTTTAAATAAAATTTATCTGACGCTATAACTCATAAACCTGTTTGTTCCACGCTAACCACTATATTGAACATAAATATGATATATCGATCTTATGCCGTAAGTTATATTTCAAAAATAAATCTTTTAACATGCATGATACAAGTGTATTATTACAAAATATGTTCTTTTTTTGTTCTGCTTTCATAATGAATTTTTACGAGGCAATAAATATCAGAGTGCATTTAAAAACGCATTACAGATGAATATTGAACCTAAGATACGATATTTCAACCAGTTCCTAGGAAATTGATAAGGATGACTAATCCCCATAATCATTTAGACTTTCCAAACCTGGATTTAATACATTTTTGTGAGTGACAATACAGTAAAGAAAAAATACATTTGAAAAATAAAAGCAAGATGCAATCTGATTTAAAAATAATGTAAAGAATAGGAATATAATTTGTGTTTGATATATAATAGATAAAATAAGATAATTAAAGCTTATTTTTTACTTGTATTTTATTTTTAATTTAAAAAAAAATTGTACTATTCCTTGTCAATCAAAAGTATTATAATTTTTTTAATTCGTATAAGATTTGACTTTTATAATTTACTCGTGGTAACGTTTGACTTTGCTAATTAATTCATCTAACATTTGACTTTTTTACAGTTATGTAGTTTCGCAAATCTTGTTTTGAGAGAAAAAAATGTTAGAAAAGATAAACGTTGAGTAACCAAACTAATGAAAGTTAATTGATATTAATGGGATAGAATGAAGCAGGTGTTGACCCTTTTGGCGTTGAATCATCTAATCGCGACGATACGCGGCGGTTCCATTCTACAAAATCGCAGTAAATTGCACGGTGAGATTTATGTCGTTTAGAAAGTCACCGACGTACTTTTCGCGGTGAATCGGCATTTTCGCCGCCATATAAATCACCCTTGCGAACATCTCGCTTTAGAAAGCGGTGGCAATCACTTGACTTTTCGACAGCGGGTTAAAAAAAGCTTATTTTTTTTTTGTTTTACGCTAACAAACCCGTGTTTATGAAACGTTAATACCTGCGCATTAAGTGTTTTGCGTAATTTTCTTTGCGTGTAATAAATTATTTTGCAACGTGACGATTAGATTACCGTAAACTGAAATCTATCAAATTCAGTATTAATTACGAAAACGAATTTCATTATACGTAATTTTTCATCAACGTCTATTTTATGACGATTCAAATAGTTGCAACATTGGCCAATTATTCTCTCGTTCCCTCCACGTGGGTGCAGGGGTATTAATTTACAGACAGTTATTTATTAATACAGTTAGCTCTGGTGCGGCACGCTGCACCGTGACGAAAGTCGTCGACGCGGAAGCGATATCGGACGGGAAAATGCGCAGTCGACGGCGAGTTTAATTCAACGATTTGCAACGTGTCTTCCCCGCGTGCGCTTTATATACTTTGTTGTAAAGACGTCAGCGAGCTGACAGCGCGCCAGACACTTGAAAGGGACGAGCCAGTCACGCTCGCAGATCAGATCCTTTGTCGGCCGTGCAATTAAGATAAGGACTCGCAGAAGGAGAGAACGTTTCCTGTCACGGGGCGGCGATGTCGCCTCGCACCGAGAGAGCGGCGGGCACTTCGAAAGAAGTCAACGCTTCCACGAAAGGGGTTGATTGGCCGAAGCGCTGTTCAATTTGCATAGCTATCATTCTAAATTGCGGTCTGGGAGGTCCGAATGCGGTTATTGCCAACGTAAAACTCCGAGCAAAATGATTCAGCGCAATAATATAGGAGGTCATTCGAGCGCATTCACCAAGAGTTCCGGAATCGACGTGAGATCTACTTACAGAGAACATTTTCCGCAAGACGCTCAATTTCACGCGAATTATTAAATTAATCACTCTCATAAAATAACGAGTCTAGAATACTGGAAAAATTTGTTGATTATTTAAAATATTAAAAAAATATACCTATATTAGCTGCGTTTTTGAATTTTCAAAAAGTTGCAACGCCAAGTTTTATCGCGAATGAAATTGTCCTAAGCTTTAAAATTCTAACAGATTTTGACAATAGCATTAAATTGAGAAGCACTTAACTCAGGTGAATTGTCATAAATCGAGTTAATCCCACTGTGCGTGATGCATCTCGTTTAGATTTCGTTATCCGGTACGTCGCGGCAGTTATCAATAATCCATTAGCGTGTCGTATCAGAGGAGATTGAATTAAAAGGCTCGTTGATCAGAGTGACGGGATGATTAATAATCGGTACATGAACGAATATCGCGTGGGCGGCGCTGTCACGATTCGATAAGTTGAAGGAGAATGCGATCGTCCGAGTAGAACGTAACACAAGTCGGCCACCGTCGTGGGCAGTAATTCGTTGCTACATACATTTGCGAACATAAGATCGAAGCCCGCTTAATCTAATGATCTGATAGATAGACTGGATTTAACGCGTATTGTTTGCTCATACTATTTATTCCCATGATTAAGAAAACGTGGTCGAGGATAAACGCAATAATAATTGTGCGTGGTTATCATTTTTTCAGTCCTCTATGCGGAGGTGTAAAATCGAGTATTAATATTTATCTCTCATAAAATATTTTGCAATTAAATTTTATTTTAAAAACTTGTAAGTAATTTTGTTTCTATGTATCGAGATAATGCTATTTTTAATTTCATTTTTATAGACTATATATTTTTATTAAGAAATTAATTATTAGGATAATACAAGAAAAAATTAGCATGAAATTAACAGTCACATTCTCATATACACTACCGCTCATTAATTTCAATACACTCCCAGATTTGTTGATTTTTCCATAAAAGATGAACGTGATACGTATATTTTGCACAGAAATAAGTTTACTTGCTATTATGAACACTTTCAGCACTTGCATGCATCGTATTTATACATTATTTATAAAAAAATCATTGAAAACTTTACTTTTCGAAAAAGCGAGGCTAACAGCTGGTTAGTATCTCTTCTTTGGAAATAAACAAAATACGCGCGCAAGGTTACGAGGTGCTCATAGTGATATCAGATAGGTACCCAATGTTATTTTGAAACCGTTTCGTCAACATATAACACAGTGAAAGAACTTCGGTGGATACTTTGATGAATGAAAAATTTAAGGAAACCAAGGCTTTATTTCTTCCTTGTAAACAATGTACATAAATACAAAACATGTTTATTTGCCTAAATAAATCTATATTCATCACAAAATAGCTTCTGTTATTCATTACTTTCCGAAAAATCAACGATTTTTTAGCGATGTATTGAAATTAATGAGCGATAATGTATAAGCAAGAGTATAAAATCTTGAAAAAAAAAATCTTTCAAGAAGATTTTATACTCTTGCTTGTATATGATTGTTGATTTAAAAATAAGTTTTTCCGTAGAAACAATCTCGGTTTTTTTATAAGCTTGTTTTTAGAACTCTGAATACATTTATCTTCAACTTTACAGCCACGTACTCCATTACATGCTTCGTTATCTCGTGTTACACCGAAAAAACCGCGATCTACAAGCTGTAGGGGAACTACTTCAATAATGTATAAAAAATATGGCTCTCCCTAAGTGGCGTGTGGTGTTTAGATTTCGGTGGAGAGACTTGCCATGTCACAGATTATCGCCTCTCTATAATTCTCGCGTGGAAAAAGTCCTGGGCTCTCGCTCGGCTTATCGGCCTGAGAACCACTTGTTATACTAGGAGAGCGAGACTCGTAAGTTCTCCTAAGACCATTGATCGTTCACCATCGAGCACGCGTGCACACACATAGACACACTTCATGATTGTCGTACAATGCACGCGTACTCGAGAGAAGAGAATATCTGGTATGCTCAATTACCGCGAATTACGTTTTTATTCTGCTCCCTTTCCCATATCCGTCTGCTTCTCCGTATTTCTTTTTACGTATTTATTTTCGCCGCGATGCTCAGCGGGACATAGTACCGTTATTGCGTAATTCTTTAAGAAGCGAATATGACCCTGTCCATTCCGTATATATAAACTTCGACGTTGATGGAGTTTTTTTTTTTATCTCGCGAAAGTGTAATTGAAGAAAGTAGATATTAATACAGATGGCGAGTGCATGATCTGATATGATAGAATAATTTATAATTTAATTGATAATTTTCTTCTTACAACTGTATTAATTGTCATTTAATTCAATGACGTCTTATCTTATTTCACAAGCAGCCGTGCCGCCTCGATTAATTTCTATTAGCAGTAGTGTGAACATGTTAGTTGCACAAATAACGTGCCATTTCAAACTCCATTGTTATTAATTGCGGGATATTGTCCATTTGTAAGCGCGCCATTGTCAAGTACGTACATAATGAGGGAAGGATAGGTCGGGAAACGATTATCGTAGGGCGACTCACAATCACCATTGTTATCATCAGCATTGTGGGGATACTTTACGCGGGACGGTCACACCGTTTCGAGTTCATTATTGAGCCTGATGGCCACGTGGTTGCACGCCGCGCTCAGGCATTTAAATTGCACGCGCCACGAAAGCAACTCGCGCGGCCGGTCTTTCGCGGGACGCTGCATTTATCGTATCCGCAATTGCAGCCCGCTTTGACGTTTACCGCAACCAGGTGCACCGGACGTGTGTAAACAAAGAATTGTTACCGTGTACGCGCGCCTATTACAGTAGTCGCTATTCGCATCCTCTCATTGTACTATTTGCATTCTTTCTTGTATTTGTAATCGTTCTGTGAATGGAAAGTTCATAAAGAGTACTCGTACACGATATGAATTTAGTGTCCCTTATCACGCGATCGCTTCACATGGAAAGAACAATTTTACTGCATCTAAAAATTTAGCTACATAGATCAGAAAATAATTTTATGTTGGGCCATCAAAATAATTGTGAAGAATAATTAGAAACAAATTGAATAAGAACGCCTTCTACGGTCATAGCTAGATCTTATTGTTTAATATTTACTTGTGTGATTTTATATACCTTCTTTAAATTCACCCGACTGCGCGCCAAATTGTTTTTCCGGTCATAACATAGTTCTGAGACGAATAAGAATAAGTAATATCACATTCATTAAATTGAAATCAATTTAATAACGATTGATGCTGACTTGCATCTACATATTAAAACCATTCCCCCCTGAAAAAACTATAAAGAATTTATCGCGAAAAATATCATCTCAGCCAGGGTTAATAATTAGAAAGTCCAAGTATGATAATGTTGCTGCAAACAGTTTTGACATTCTAATAACCAATCCGATACAATTTTTAAAATAGTTCAACATAATTATTTTCAGAACTGTATTTCAAAATTGTTCTTTCCGTGCAGGAATCTACACAGAAAAAAATGAGTATCAAGTCAACAATTTATTGTTTCATATATAAGCAAGAATATAAAATCTTCTTGGAAGAATTTGATAATCTTGATCAGACAATGTTTGATGAATTGATGAAACAATGAATTGTTGATTTGATATTAATTTTTTTTCTGTGTAATAATTTTAAAATCATGCGACTCTGATTTTTAAAACTTGATCGTACAAAAAAATGAGAATTAATAATTTCGCTAATCAAAATACGGTGCGGCAGTCGCGGTGAATTCAACGTGCGAGCCAGATCAGCTTAATTGCATCGAGTTCATCGCGGACGAATACCAAACGTTGTTTCTCTGAATCCCTCTCTTATCCCGGCGTCGTATCACGTCGAATTCTTGACGGGCGCGTACGAGTACCGTGACCATTAATATTACGCCTCGTTAATCCCACAGAGAGCGAGTCTGATTAATCGATTGAGCCGCATGGCGACCGGCGGGCATCAATTATGGTTGCACCGACAGGTTTTCGTTTTCGGCCCGGTATTCGCCGCGGGATGCCACTTATACGAATAGCCGGATCGATAATCGATTTCTCGCGGCGTGCACCTGTAATATTCCGGGCATCCGTGTAAATCGGGTGAAAACGCGATGTCTCGAGATATACACGGCTTACGCGCGTGATTCCTCGCGATCATATTAATGACGGCGATGACAGGCTCGAAGATCACGGCGACTCAATTCTCGTTAACGTCTGGTTTAACAAATTAATTTCGCAGTCGATATCTCTGACGCTTCAAAAACGAAGAAAATTTAATAGATGGACGATATTCTTCTGTCGTACTTTTTATTAATCTTTTGCGGAGTTTAAGATTGAATATTAATTAATTTTTATTGACACCTAATTAGAAACACGTAATCTCTTTCGAGTGTTACATTGACAGTGAAATTAAAAACTTGTGGATGCATGAATTATTAAAATTAGAGAGATATTAGACCGTTAATGTATAAATACAAATTGAACAAGACAGCCTTCTACGGTCATAGCTAGATCTTATTGCTTCATATTTACTTGTGTGATTTTATATACCTTTTTTTTCAGATTCAATGGTGAATTTGGAAAAAAGGTATATAAAATCACACAAGTAAATATGTAGCAATAAGATCTAGCTATGACTGTAGAAGGCTTTCTTGTTCAATTTGCATAAATTATTAGTTTTGCTATATGTAAAGGAAATTTCCGACGCTTCTGAAACTTAGATTAAAGATGAGCTATCCACGAAGCTGCGGCGTTAAATTTATAACCAAGTGGTAGCACAAATATAGTCAGATGCATGAAACAGCTTATAAATGCACGGGCTGATAATCAGCATTAAGAAATGCTGTTGTCGGAAGGTCTTACCGCGTACAGACGTACTTCAGCTCAATGACAGTATACGGCTCTAGCCTGTACGCCACACGAAGAAAATTGACTTTGACAGTCTGAAGTGTCTGTCGCGGTCACTTCTTTTCACTGTCTCAATGGAAGGGTGTCTATAAAAATACACCGGTCGTCTGGAAAGCACACGGTGCTTTTACCTTGCCGAGTTTCGCGGTTGTTAAAGAAGATTCGAGAACGTAGTAAAGGAATCCCGAAATTTGTCACGATCGCACAATGGCGCACGTGCTATACCTGAGATCGAATCACTTGCATTCACGAGGAGTCCTTTAAAGATCTATTGTAGCCGCGATTTTTGGGATCGTACTTCTCGGGATTGTAGTGCTAGGCTTTTCTATCCTTAGTAGATATCCTCTTCTCGAGATGCCTGAACGCATATGTTGACATTAGACATTGATGAAAGAACAGTTAAAATAGCATTCCTGAAATCTCGACGCTTACCCGACTGCCGCTTTCTCACTTTCCAGCGATCAGCCAACAGACGCGCTTGTTGGACCGCGTCTTACACGCCTGATATGTTAATGGAGATGTAAAGCGACACGTCCTTCTCGGAGATACGATACGCTCGATAATTTATTATAATTATTGTTGGGCATCCGGATTCTTCGCCGCGCCAAGTGTGCTAACTCATTGCACGTGTCGCCAACGGGACCGCCGCGATTTTCATTCATGCTTCATGTACTTAAACTTGACGTGTCGCGCCGATCCTCAAAAGTGCGTGGGCTTTACGACGACGAATGACGCAACAATAAAATGTGGGCCCGCCGCGATTCCATTCCCGAGCCAATATTTCATTGCCGATACCCGTTCTCCGATACCGGTATCCGTTCTTGATTTGTAGACCGCCGGTGAAACGAGTGTATCTGCTACCTCGCACTATTTCATCGTTGTTACCGTCAACGATCGCGCGATTTACGCGTGTCTTAATACTGAAAATGTAACGTCATTGGTGCGCATGCATTTCCTTAACGTACAATAAAAATTAAAAAAAAATTAATTCGGAAAGATAATATTTCATCGTTAATAATTGTCAATTAATCATCCAATTAAAACGGAATATGTCATCTCTAACGTAATTTTATTTTTCTTAAAGGTATTAATAAGTAACCTACTGTTGAGTTTGGCCCGAAACCACACAGAAAAAAAATTAGTACCAAATCAAGAATTTATTATTTTATATATAAGCAAGAATATTAAATTTTCTTGGAAGAATTTATAATCTTGAACGGACTTAATTTGCTTACATGAAGACAATTTTTCTCTTCATATAAGCAAATTATGTCTGTTCAAGATTATAATTTCTTCCAAGAAAATTTTATATACTTGCTTACATATGAAACAATGAATCTTGATTTAATACTAATTTTTTTTCTGTGCGCGTGGAACAATCCATGATTAATTGCTGTAATAACGAAAAAATTTTTGAATGCCGCTTCAGAAGCCGCTCAGTTACTTTATCTTACGTCACCGAACGTGAGGCTTGACTCGAGCAGTGTTTCGCTTCATGAGCGCATACATATTTTTCTTTTGTGCTCACGAGAGGATGCGATCCTCGAAACACGGATGAAACAAGCCATAGCTGGCTGAACTATTAGTCATAAGGACCACCAAGCGCGTTCCTGGCACGACCCAGTTGCATGTGGACTAAACTACATCAGGGGTATTTTGTAAACACGTTATCGTGAACACGAGAGGAAATGGAATTCTTAAGTGCGAGGCCCCTCGAGTCCTCCGAGAGAGGACATGATGCACCTATTAGAGGAACAAAAAATTCTTCTTGGAGGATTGGTTTAAGCGAGTCCCATTCGATTCTCTCGAGAGGAAGGAGTCGCTCTATGCGGAACAATGAGCTTGTAACGCGTGTAACGAACCGGAACGCACAAATGATCATACGTCATTGTTTTTCGGTGTAAATCTGTGCTCTATTTATATGATTAGAGTTTTCGATGAGTCACGTGTACCGTTCGAAAGATTAATTTCCCTTACGGGAAGCACAATGAATAACTAACAAAACGTACATTATAAATTCTATCAGGGTTCAGCGATCCGTTGTGTGTTGTAAAAATAAATTAAAGCTAGTCCAATTTTATCTTCTACCTTTTAGTTTTCGTTCGTTAAGTTTAATAAGATCTTTTTGACATTTTCTTGGCCCGTGTCGTCTCGAGATAATCGATTCGGTCGTTGACAAATCGTAAAGGCGCTGAGCAGGTAGGATTACGACGACATAACACTAATAATAACGGCAACTTCTCTTCGGTGGTAATTACTAGAGGACTTTACCGCGACGACGCCAACTCCATCGAGCGTGTAGCGATCCACGAACGGCCGCGTCGCGTTCTCTGTACTCGGTGCATCTCTTGGCGTTGCTTGCATGCGAATCACGCGAATCACGGTCTCTCCTCTCTCGCACGATGGTTGCGCAGGCTTACTACACACGCACGTGGANCGCCGACCGGCCGGCCGGCCGGCGGGAAGACGGAACAGGGGTTATTTCTGTCGTCATCAGTCACTCGTAGCAGGTTTAAGTCGCTCCACGGCAGTACGAGAGGAGCAGAGGAAAGGGGAGCACGAAGCAGGAGAGGAGACTCCGATTTCGTGCGCAGACATGACACAATGCCGCAGTCTCTGCTCCTTTTCTGGAATCGCCGTGCACGCGATCCTCCCCCTTGCCATGTTGCGACTATTATAAGAAGAGAGTATGTACATATGAGAAAGTGGAGTATATAGTTAGATACGAGAGAAGGGAAAGCGCGCGATGCACTAAAACTAAATGCAGAGTGCTCGTCTAGGCACGGAAGTCGGTAACGAGAAACATCTTTTAAAAATTTGAATTTATTTTCCTACACTGAGAGAAATCGTTTGGTAGAATAGTGATCAATTGAATTTTATAGTTACTGGTATCAAAAACTTTGTTACATTTAACAAAACTTTTTGTAATTTGTTGTATGAAAAGAATTATTTGGTTAAAGCTACAAGTTGTTTGGTCAAAATATATTTAGTGACTATCACTATAAAATTCATTTGATCACTATTCAACCAAACTTTGGTTGATTTTACCAAACATTTCTCTCAGTGTAGCAAACATATTCAAATAGATGACTAATTATATAATTACTCGAATCAATTGATTTCGACACAGTAAATTCCAAAAATTGAAAAGAAAACTATCAATTCTTAATTAGCAGCATTTGAAAATAATAGATTTAATATTTATAATAATTTACAGAACATAGTATTTTTATAAGCTACCGTCTAATACTTTTATGTTATTGCTGCAATACTCTTTAGTTTTTTTTTTTTCTATTCGCATGTATTTGTGACTGTAATCCTACGGTACGTAATTATTGTATTCATGATTGCGTTTCGCTTGAGCTGCATAATTTGATCGTGGGAGGCGCGTGTCTTGAAACATTGGCGGGCAGGCCAATTCACGAACGGAAGGATACATCGCTCAACGACAAATAGCTGCGTAGCAAATGTTCTCGGACCAAGCCTCCTCCAATTTCCTGATCACTCACGTCTCCTGTCCTGTTCGCGTCAACGCTAACCACGCCCGCGTTGCAGTCTTTCACGCGTTTGCTATGCGTCGGAAATACACCGATCGTTTTCAGCGCGTCGAACGCGCCTCTTTGGAATTCGCAGAGCGATCGTTACGGTAGTAGTAGCTGCAATCGGGGGTGCAATCGGTGAGGCAGGGAGAGACGATCGTGATTCACGATAATCGGTGGATGCTTCAAGGATGGGAACGCTGGTGCGTTACCTTGAAGTCGATCGTTTGGATTTAAATCGTTCCTCGAATTTCCTTGAGAATGTGGATTGAAGATGGAATGTCGGAATAGCTGCGAGGAATGTATAGGAAAGCTAAAGCTTTGATAAAATAAAAATTTAGTAAAGTTGTCATATTTGGCGATGATGTTATTTGATGTGGTCTAATAGCATGAAGATATTTTCTTTCTCTTTTGGCACATTTTGAGCAATACGAATTTGTTTTAGACGTACACTGAGAAAAAGATTTTGGTAATAATAATTAAGCTTTGGTGAAATAATTTCAATTAAATGTTTGACTGATGTAACTAAATATTTAGTAATATTAATTATATTAATAAATTATATTAATAAAGTTCTCCCATAAAAAAAAGAACTGATAAAGTGTTTCAATAAACTGATTACTATATCAGTAACTGATGATTACTATTCAGTTAACTGATGAAATTGTTTATTGAAACACTTAACAGTTCTTTTTTTCAAGGGCTTAAATAGTCACTAAATGTCACTAAATATTTGGTCATATTAACTAAATATTTAATTGAAACTATTGAGTATTATTATCAAACTCTTTTATCAGTGTATAGTCTTTAATAGATCATCTTTTAAAAAAATTTATTGTTTTTTGAACAATATTTTGATAATAAAATGTCATAAAATGATTTATTCATTTATTTGCCAGTAAAAGGAACGCTCGCACATCATTAGATTCGCACACCTTTAATAAAAGATATTGTTATCGCTTCGCATTCGAACAATACTCTAGTCGCGAGAGGAATAGGAGCGGTTCGGTAGACTGCGGCTCGACACGCGCACAATGCTTGTCTGCTCTGTTCTCGAACGGACGGACGCCCAGTTGCTTTCTTTCTACGCGCGCATAATGCGCGCAGTTTGGTGCAAGCAGCACGTCCGGGAGATTTCTGCCACGTTGTTCTTGAAATAGGGAGCTACGTGAGCGCGCATGGGGGCTTAGTGGGACTTGTACAGATTCGTCACCGGACCCAGAACAGCGGAGCGAAGGCTTCGCCTTTTACGTGGCAGGCATTTGTTTCGTTAGGGCTTTTCTGGTGAGATCAACGGCTCCGCGTGGGACGCTTTCGCGCACTATTTGCGTACGTCGTTTTTGTGTACTGAGAGCAACTGATTAATTTCAAGAATAACCTTAAACTTGATGCGAAAAAGTGATTACTTTGTAAGTAATGATTTAACTGTAAACTCTACAGTCTCTCGACACAAATTACCACAAGCTTTCCTTTACAAGTAGGTAGTGGTAAATAAATATGTTAAACACGTATCTGTCTTCCTCATATGATGCATTAACTGAAAAACGTGTGTTCGAAAAAAAAAACCAATCAATGGAGAAAATAGCAAAAGCTCGTTAGCGACGTGAAATATTGCGGTGCGATTAGTATAATCTGATTAGCACGTTCCGCGTAGCGCTTGAAACGTCGTTAACGATCTTTCTCTCGCTATATCGTCTGTGTGAGTTTTAGCAGAGCTGTTATTAAATATTGTTTAAATGAGCGATACCGAAAGATCATTATTTCCCGCCATACGCTCACGTGGCGGCGTGTAATCCGCACGAAGTGAACAT
Organism: Solenopsis fugax; assembly: GCA_003595255.1. Lineage (NCBI taxonomy): Eukaryota > Metazoa > Arthropoda > Insecta > Hymenoptera > Formicidae > Solenopsis > Solenopsis fugax. The sequence goes on along the minus strand of QKQZ01001673.1, from coordinate 10,632 downwards.
TAATCAAGTGTGATGAATCATGAGTCGTACACCCGCAACATATAATGCTGACTAATAACAGCGATTTTTGGCACAATACACATGATTCTCAATGTGTATCTTAAATTTGAGATCAAGAACTCAAATAAACAAAAAAACAATAGTTCCAAATATTATCAAATTAAAATTAATATATTCTCTCCAGCAATATTCATAAAATATTCTTGCTCACATATGAAATAATGATAATCTTATTTATATGTATAATAATTTAATCTTTTTAAAAAAATTTGATAACCTTAAATTTCAGTAAAATATTAGATTTTTATTTTAATATTATAATGGTTCTTTAATCTTTAGACCGCCGGAAAATCTAAATATAGACGCTTTGGGATAATTCATCTAAACACTCAAAAACATGTACAGAAGGTTCTATACATATCTCCTCCCCCCTCCCCCGTCCCCAAAAGCAAAAAAAACAAAAAAAAATAAAAAATGGAACCACACTGTCTTTCTACGTCCCCGTCATTAGCTCTGGATAATGCTAAAGGAGAGTCGTACCACATATTTATAAACCTCATGCAATTTTGGGCATAAGGATCGAATATTTTCAAAAACTGACTTCGCTATAGTATTTAGCGATCCAAAAAACCTATAAAAACGACTTTTTTGGCCAAATTTAAAATTTTGAATTTTTTCCTTACTGTTAGCCGCCGGAAAGTCTAAATATAGACGCTACGAAGGATCTCCTATTATATAGGTTATATCCAAGATATAAGTACAATATTTTGGAAATTTTCTAAGGGAATTACAATAGGTCCAATACCGGCGGTCTAAAGGTTAAAGAACACAATATGAATGATTGTCTTGATAATAATAATTCATGTTAAAAAATTCTCATTGTTAATTTGAAGATACTATTTTCTAATTAATTTCTTACTTTTTCCTTTTAATTCATAAAAATTATTATTGAATAATAAAAATAAATTTTTTTCGGTAAAACTATACAAAATTTTTTCATATAAATTATGTCTATTAACGCTATCTCTTCAATATTTCGAAAATAAGAATATTTTCGAAACAAAAATATTCTTTTTTTTCTGTTACATAATCAAAAAAATTCTCGATTCGCGTTTTATTTAAAATTTCTAGAAAGCCGTGATATCGAATCTAACGATGATATGTATTAGGATTGACATTTTCTGTGTAAATAATAATAACGAGCTTAGGATTAGACGCAATTTACGCGTGACATCAATCCAGAGGCGAATAAAAACGTACAACGAGTTATTAAAGTTCTGTCAGCTACTAATCAATTCTCATGTCGGGGAAAAAATCCCGGCCGATTGCTTCTTCCGTTGCAATTTCCACCGCGCGATGATCAATTCATTATCACCGATGCGGCGCGGCGCAAAGTGACTTTTATCTCTTGCGCGCCGTTCTCTCTCTCTCTCTCTCCTTCTCCCGCGGATAGCTCGTCACGTTTCTTCACGTGTCGTACGATGTACACGCGGGTAACCCGTTCAGATGTTACCCGGAGAACCGGCGCGACGACGAACCTGTTCGCCGCATCTTCGCGCTGCATCTCCACGCCACTCCGCAACTGGTTTCGCGTTGCGCTCTGTCAAAACCTGTCGATGGATGCGTTACCTAGCAGAAAATGACGGGATCAGGACACGTCGCTTCGATTACACGTTTCTTTCTTGGTCTATTCTTTGTTCTTTTTCGCCTCCTCTCCCCACTCACGCGGTTCTCTCGGCCGGAGATATGTTGCGTCGCTCGTACACGAAAAATAGCGACTTTTTTAGTGTATTGTAATTACAACTAACATTCATCGGAAAGTAATTACACGCGCGCGTTACGGTAAGTTGTAATTGACATCTCTGATCAGAGCTTGCATGTATTCCGGATATCGCATGCAACGGATATGTGAGAAGCATTTTTTTTTTTTTTTACTTTGTAAAACTAGTTGGCTGTTAAAAGTTTATGACACGATGTAAAATTATAATCTATTAAACAAGAAGTATTTTTAATCAAAATAATTTTATTTAATTAACATTTTAGAAATTTTTTGATGTATTATAAATTTTTTTCAAGGAAAGAGGCGAGATAAATATATTCATTATTTATATTATAAATTACAAATAATGAATATAATTCCACTTTGAAATTAGAAATGAATTTTTATTGGCTACAGAGATTTGTAAAATTATCTAATAAAAATATCAGGGATAAATTTCTTTGGGGTCTAATTTAAAATTAGCTTTTCTCCTTCATGAATTTTCCGCATCAAACGAATTTATGAGACGCTAATGTACACCTCCGACCTCACAAGCAGATGCTTGTGGAATAAACATAGTCAGGCGCTGAGACTCGCGATGATTTATCGATGCTATGTATCAATGTACCGATTCATCAATAAAAGGCACCAGTAGTCTCGTAAAACAAAACTAAAAGGGGATTAACGGCTAGAACAAAGTTTTAACGACGCGCGGCTCTATTTCGGACCCCTGACAGTTTAGACAATAACTGACTCGACAGGGCCTTCAGCAAGTCCACATTGCCTCAGTTTTATATTGGTAGTTAATTATGATAGCAGTTACAGCACTATAAAAAAATAATATGAAACTATAATACTTTATATAATGTAAAATAAAAAATTTTATAAATCGAATGCTAGACCGATATGTAAACAAGAATCGAGAAGTGTCTAAAAAAATATTATGACATTTAAAAATATAAAAATATTTAATTGCTATGTTTTTTATCTTGTGCTATATAATTTTTCTTTTGTATTTTGATCTAACGAGAATTTTCCGGTTTAATTACAGCTCCGAGGGGTCTGTACAGCCTGAGTAAGAGCTTGAAAAATAGCGGTCTCTTTCCGTCCACATTTAATGTTGCCGCGAAAGCGGACATTTACGTAAACGCGACGTGCGGTGAGGAGGGCCCAGAGACTTTTTGCAAGCCCTCGGAATCGTCGAGATGCGCTGTCTGCGACTCCAAGAGTCCGGATCCTGGCAAGAGGCACAACATCAGCAACATCCTCGACTCGAGCCCCAGTAAATGGTGGCAAAGCCCTACATTAGCCAGAGGCGATTATGAATACGTGACAATCATCCTGGACCTCAAACAGGTAGGATTTTTAAGCGATAATTATGAATGCAGGAAATTTTTTTACAATTTTTCGGAGATTGCGCGTAATAATATTACATATAAATAATTCTTGTGTCTAACTTTAACGAATTTAAAGGAATAAGCAAAGTGATTTTTCGAGCGTCCACTTTGCAATAATTTATGTTTACATTTGAATTTGGTTTTACTTTATCTTTTGGATTCATCTATCTCTCTTTTCCCATGGCGCGTTATATCACATTAAAGGTCCTTTTGTCCTCGTCCTCCGAAAAATCGTAAAACGACTTTTGTCCTCTCGTTATATACTCGTTTCTTGTATTATGCTCTTTTATGTCGATTTATATCGCTTGCTCCATGCCGACAATGGTGAAATGGACAAAGAAAGAGAGATATAAGAAACGAGAGAATCGAAACCAAAGTGAAGTGCGTGAAGTGAGACGGAGAGAGATACGTATAAGGTAAGATGGAGAAGATAGAGAAGCTTTAAGAGGATCCCTTTCCCTTTCCGGAAATTTACGTGCCGGCTCGCAGGTATGCCCCCATGTAGCCCTTCGTCCTTTAACAAATTGCGAGCGGCGGCGGAGAAAAACGTTTTAACGAGCACGGCGGCCCTTTTTTTGAGAGACCGTTGGTAATGAGGACGTAGTCCTCGAAAGTACCGCGAAATGGATCCGTAGAATGAAGTGCCGACGCGACAGGCCAGAATGAGAAGTTTTGACGAAAAGGAATTTCATTCCGCGTATATAGAAACTCATTTCTAAAGTGCACCAAAGTAAATCGTCATTAAGTCTTGAAAGAATTAAATTTCCAAACGTGATTTTTTAAATATAAAATTGAATATTTTTTCAGAGCGTAAAAATAAATATTGATAGCAATAAATTATCCTTTTAGCACCGTTATATAATAAAAATAAAAGAACACAAAAGAAAGTTCATTTTCTATAAAGTTCTATTTAATTAATGAAAATTTACTTTTTGCTAACTTTCTTCTAAATTTTTTTGTGCTTTTACGACGAAGTTATGAAGTATATGCCGCAGGAAAATTAATGCGATATATTCGCGTAAATTTAAAACATAAAAATTTGTCTTTTAAACGTCAGAAATGTTATACAAGGTAGGAATTAAATATCGTTCCATCGGCGAGCACGTGTGCACAGTTCGCTAATTGATCCTTCCGCGGGATACGACAGCCGCGGGGTCCTGAGCATAATTGATACGTTAATACCCCCGTACAACCTACACCGGTTGTATCACAATAATGAACACGTTAAGATAGACGAAACCTTGGTATGTAATTAAGAGACGCTGAGTTGGTGGGCCGCAACCTTGGCCCCTTAATTGGACGCTGATTGCGAACCTAATTCTTTCTACCCGTTCGGGATATCTTCCGCGTGCGATCGCGTCGTGGGTGTATCGTTTACAAAAGCTGATTCTCCTGTAATGGTTCGCAGCTAAAAGACTTGATTGAACGTCGACCAATAATACGCGCAATCGAATTCTCGTCTCCTAAAAGATAAACATTTCTGACAAGATGAAAATGACAAATCGATTTTTAATGATGAACTTCTAATCATACACGGAAAGAATGATGTTGCTAAAATAATTATTGTAAATTACTAAAAAAAAATTATATTGGATGTTTAAACTAGTTGCTATATTATCACTTTTGCAACAATATTATCATGCTTGAGCGTCCTACATAATTATTTTGATGATTTAACATAAAATTATTTTCAGATGTGTAGTTAGCTAAATTTTTAGATACTGCAGTGAAATTGTTCTTTCCGTGTAATTTTATATAATAATATTTGCTAGGAAAATTTACATTATGTGTAAAAAAAATTTACATCAATGTTTAATTAATTAGAGAAATATTAGCAATAAGAAAAATAGCTATAATATTAAAAGTGATGAAGTTATGATTTTTGTTTTTATCTTCTCGTGATCGGTCGTATAATTTTATAAAACAAAATAAGAAAGTCAGTACGTTATGAAATGAAGGAGAGATAATACAGAGTGCTTCTTCGTAATATGAGATTTAGGATCCGCAGCCCGAGGTGTTTCCCTTCGAGTAATAATCCGAAGAGTGGAAGAGTGTAGCTCTCATTGTACTTTTTATGAAGAGAAGATTGCTTGCGATTCATTGCGACATTTTTAAATTACGGCCCGTGAATATCGGAAATGATTATGCTAATCGGCAAATAAGCAGGACGCGGGGGAATATATTTATGATCCCCGTTTAACGTTCATTGCGCTTATTAATTTTACGGCCGTTCGGCGTTGCTCATGATTGTTTCTTTAATCCTGCGAACCGATGTTAAATCGATACGATATGTCGGCGTTGTTGTTATCGCCTTTGCAGTTTTGCAAGTCACGACCACCTAAGTCGGAAGAAAGATACCTTCTTTAGCAAAAATTTTGATAATCTAACAACCAATCCACATTTTGATAATGTTGTACATTTTATTTTTTTGAAGTTGAAATAATGTAGGATTTAATAATTAGTTTGGTTAGCACAAATTTAAATTTTATATCAATGATATTAATCAGCATTTAATTAAACTCTTTTTATTAAAAAATCGATGGTGATAATAATAATTATTATATTCTGTTCTTTTTATCAGTATTGCAATAACTTAAAAAAAGAAAAATTTCTCGCAAAATATCAGTATAGAAAAGTTGGAATTTATTTCCTGGTTTGCTGAGAACAAAATTCTCACGCATTGATTAATGCCGTTAACTTTTCTCACGTATAACTTCTGTTTGCGCTACTGATTGGCATAGCTGAGCGTCAGAATCAATCCCGCCTCCCACGCGAAGGCGCGTACGGTGGAATAAATTAATTTGTCTGTGCCTAAAAAGGCCGCTTGACGGACAACCTTTATCTCGCTGTATACGGTGAGAGGGCCGAGACCGTGTTGCGCAATAATTAGTAGACGGCTACAAATGATCATCAAACATTGAGAAGGGAACGATCGCCGCTGTAATTCGTGTGGCTCTTTTTCGCCGACATGCCGCCTTTCCTTGCGGCAAAAGAGGAGGAGAGTGACTGACCGTGGTCGTATAAAATTCATTAGTACTCTTAATGGAGTCTTGAAAATGCATTTAATATATTTTGCATGCGAAAGAAAACAGAAAATCGATTACGCGGGAAGATACGATAGTTAACGAAGTATCTCCCATAACAGTCTGACCGCGATTAATGATTCTTAAAAATTGAATAGAAGAGGAGGAGTTACAACGGCCGGTCACCATCCTCACAGAATATTCATTAGTATTCTCGAAAGCAGAGAAAGTATATTTAATATATTCCGCAATGTACAAAAACATAGAGTAAAATTTACATGAAACGTTTCCCATAACAGTAAAATAATTACAGAAAATTAATTAAGTATTCCGAATTGTGTCGCTTAGGTAATAAAACATATGACTCTCACACAGTAAAAAATTGTGCGTACATATGGGTCCATATGTTAAAATTTTCTTGTGTTACCACGTTTTGATTACTATTTCAATGTAAAATTAACATACCACTGATATGTTATTATTTTTATAACATTTTCATGTGTTATATTTATGTCAACTTTATAAATTAATACTTTGTGTGTGTCTCTTAGAAATGGAATATTATTTTTAGTACTTTTAACACAATTATTTCAAATAATCAACATGTCTCAAAGTTAATTTAACATGATTACGAACGAAAATGTTCTATTAACATTTCCTATGAGTTAAATGTTACGAACGAAAATGTTCTATTAACATTTCTTATGAGTAAAAATAAATGTAAAGTATTGTGTCAATTACTTAATATTTTTAATTTGTCAATAAGTAACACGATGAAGAGTTATTTTAACTTAAAATTTAGACAATAAATAACAAAGGCCAATGAGCGGATAACATTGCGCAATAAAAGGAACCTGATACAATTAGATCAGTTTATTATCATAACAGTTCAAATTCAAACAACAAAACGTTTTATTTTTTATTGTTTAAATTTTGAGAGTCCTTGCGTACTCATTATATGTTTTAAAATTTAGAGTGGACTTTCTGGGACATGCAAAGATGTTAAAAATTTTTTACTGTGCATAATATTCACTATATAAATTAAAATAGTTGTTAATAATCAAAATAATGTAACATCTTAATAATATATTTAGTAAGCTGTATCAGAATCAGCGTATTTATGATATCGCATGCTGTGCCACTCGCGTGGGTCAACAAAAAGAGAAATGATCCTGTCGAGGGATCACGGAAGGCTCGGATCGCGCGCGTCAAGTCACCTCCCTCGAATAGCGTCGGGTTGAAACGGGCGAGTTATCGCCCGTCGTAGATCGACGCCACCTCTAACCCTGTGCGATGAAGTATCGAACGTGAAAAGGAGCAGCGAATGGTACTCGTGTCGAGCGACTGAGGCACGAATCCTTCATTGTTCACGGATTAACGAGTCGAATCGCCGTCGTCCCTCGAACGCTTGTTCGAGGTCCTCGAACCTGCGCGCACGCCGACTTCTCCTTCAGCCGGGTGAATGAAT
>QKQZ01001668.1:0-15520 GCA_003595255.1 Solenopsis fugax | reverse complement strand
ACTTATTAATGTATGTATATTCGTTAAATAAAATAATAATAGATACGATTTTACGTGATAATGCTGATTCATCGTTTTTCTATTTGAAGAAGTATTCCTCCTTTTATTCCAAGGCCAATACACTTAGTGCTAAATGTAATTGCCCTTGGAGTCCGAAAATAAGACTTAAATTTATATTTTTTTAGAAGGTATACCAACGCTACTTTCACTTGTAATTCGCCAAATCGCGCACCTAAAAATTAAAGTCACTAATGTATTGTATGATATTTGCAAGACAGATTTTTGCAACTGCTTATTTTGCGCTTTGTAAAACTTTCCCAGTTAACAAGGTGTCANTATTTTGCGCTTTGTAAAACTTTCCCAGTTAACAAGGTGTCATCAATTTAACATTATTATATAATCATTTTAGATAAATGACGTCATGTTACCTATTTATGACGTCATTTTTTTACCACGCTTACGAAAAAGACCGAAATATTACTGATCACTACATAGAAATAATAATGTAAGAAACTACTAGGAATATTATTGGAAATTGCAGACGTATTATTGACAATTACACAGAAGTATTACTGTCATATGTGATTTTTTCGCACTACTGCTAAAATGTATTACTGCTTAAATATTATTGCCAGTAATATATGCTCAGTAGTACTTAAATATGGATTTTGGCAGGTTAATAACAGTGCGTATTTGATCAGATTTGAATTGCAGTTTTAATCCTGCCCAAATCCGCCCAAAATTGAAATATTTTACAGTTGGAAAAATTTTACAGATTTTATATATTACTGCGCATGTTATTGATAATACTACTTACCCTTATGAAAAAGAGCTATTGTTGATTACAGAAATATTACTGTCAATCACACAGCAATATTATATGACATCACAAGAAATATTACAGATCATATGATATATTACAGAATATCACTGGAAATATTACTGGATATACAGATGGATATTATATGTACAATGTCAATGATTATTTCAAACCACTGCCGCAATAATATTGCTGCAAATTACTGCATAGGTATTACTGCCCGAATTACATGCTCAGTAATGTGAGAATGCGATGGTTTCTCGTTTGCTACGCTAAACCGCTGCACTTATTACTACCCATATAGTGGCCCTGCTTTTCGCGGCGTGAGGCGCTAGAAGTGGGGGAAGGAGTGTTTCGTCATCAAGCTACTGTTATTCTGTCAGAGAAATTAATAATGTTACAACTTATTTACCAGAACATATATGTATGTAATAAATGTATTTTTTTACCATTTAACGATGATACATCCTATATAATGAACTTAACAAAATGGAAACTGATTAACATGTATAATCGAAATATTTTTATAGTAAAATATAAACTTTATATGTACTTTTCTAATACACGTCTCATATATGGCATATAGTACTTTTCATGTTTCATTATGTTACCAAATAACTTTTAATAATATGTTTCGTTTAAGAATATATTTTAATCTTTTTTCTATAATTGGTATAAATAATTATTATATTACTCAAGATTGTGTTGTATAAAGTATTATAATAAATATATTATTAAAAACATTATGAATTTTGCTTTTATTTAAAAAAATATTTAAAGCGTATTTTTAATTTATGAATGAATATAATATTATTAAATAATTGCATTTACTTCAAAATTTGAAACACAATTCTTTTTAAATGCTGAAATGTTTGCGAACGTTCATATTCAACGTTTAACAGCGTTAATCTCAATCATGAAAATTAACACATCAGTGACTTTTAAGAATACTCATCAATTTTAGAATGACATATATTATTTGAAGCATTTAGAGTTTACATTCATCTATTGATCGAGTATTATAATGATCGTAAACTTTTAAATATTAATAATTAACACTCAAATTTGAGTGTAAACATTCAATCAAATTGAGAGACAATGCAACTTTTAAGACATACACCGAATTTTAAGTGTGAACAATCAATCATTGGGTGTACACACTCACAATTAATTGTTAACACTTAACCTGCATTGTAACACTCAAAATTTGAGCGTATTACATTCAATTTTAAATATGAACACTCAATCTTTGGGTATATACATTCACTGTTTGAGTGTAAACACTTAACCTGTAGTAAACAAATTTGAGTGTAAACTCTCAAAATTGGGTGTTAACACTTAAATTTGAGTGTAAACATTCAAATTTTGAATGTTTTTTCCATGAGGGAAGCTTGTGGAATTTTTTCAGTGATATCAAATAGCAATAATTTTCGTAGTAATATTACCAACGAAAAGAAAGCTATTGGTTTGTAAAGAATTGCGTGTACTCTATCTGTGATGTAATAATAAATACGTATCGTCGAATCATTTCTCATACGACGTAGAAAACACAGACAATTAATGGCAGATGCATATTGTGTTTTGCGATTAAAAAAAATGTATTAACATTCCTGCTTATTCATCTGCAAATAATAATAATTGTAAGCGATACATAATACCTCTTGTTAATTCTGTAGAGGCCGATTAAAATGTAAATACAATTTGTATGTATGTCAGAGGCGAATAAAACAAGTAAAATTAAAAAATTATTAAAATTGAATAAACATTTCTTTATAGGCTTTTGTCTATTTTTAAGATCTTTATTATATTCATTTGAAAGATGTACATGTATTGAATCTATTTTACAAGAACATGAATTCTTTGATTTTAATAAAGGAATTAATAAGGAATACACTAAAATTTTTTAGTTATTCAAAATCATCAGAAGTCTATTAATTCTATATATCAATATTGACATCATAAGAACAAAATAATTAACTTTTCTTCTCGCTTTTCTTCGAAATCTATCCAACATGGGAATTGTGCGTACATAATTTAATTTAATTTAATTTTTTTTGTCATTTCTGCGAAGATTTTCTTCAATAGTTCCCATATTGCTTGTTTTTGGGGAAAATGGTATAATACATACTTAACTATGTGAGTGCGGTATCAGTAATATCTGCGTACCAGTAATAAATCTGCGCAACCAAGTAGTTATTACACGCCGCTGTACGCATTCTAATGATACAAAAAGCGAGTAATATCGGTGTGTAATCCATTACAAAGTAACTAGTACACAAACAATAGTATCGACAGTGAGTATTACAAAGCGGCCTGTAATAATCATCAGCTTTCTGTAATAACCACACAGCTGACAGTAATTCTTTTTTGTAAAGGTAAGTACTATTGTACGTATATACTTCCGCTTTCTATCAACATTTTCTCCTTTTATGCTCTTTTAGACGATATATCATACGTAGGATTCCATATGAAATATTTGTGTTGGGATTCCTCTAGTAGGGCGTCTCTTGAGGGGCAATTTTCATAACTTCTTTAAAAGAGTAGCCCTTCGATATAATCAAACATATATTTCGGCTTTATATAATGTTAAATTATTTCCGAAGTATAGCGGGTAAAGTTTTACAAAGTTTACAAACACCTTGTATGAAATTCTTTTTGCTAATCGTCACATTACAATCCTTTCTCTGCCTTTCCTATTTACAAGTATCACTGTGTGACGCGAATTTTAGACCATAATCCAGACAAAATAATTCTTATAGATTATTTTTTGTCGCTGAAAACAAATCCGCTCGTGAAATTGCTTTATCACGTCACATTTAAGAGAAAATTAGATTTAAAAATGCTAAAAATAGAATTTTTAGTACTTTTGAACCAAAATTGCTCAAAAATTTAACATGGTTGAACAATTTCATTTATGTATTCGTTTTTCAGCGACCTAAAATCTATGAAACTCACATATTGTATTAACTGCTTTATACAAAATTTACATTTTAGATTAAAAGAAAGAAAGATGATAATGATTCATTTAGGCTTATAACCACCAATATGATTCATCAGTTATGAATCTGTGATCAAAATTGTCAAATAATATGTAATATGTTATACATATGTAAACAATTATTGTTTTACAAATATGGCCGAAAAATAATGCAGTATTTCTTTGTATTTTTCTTGTAGAATTCAATATACTATTAGATCTTATTAAAATAAAATTTGTTATGCATTGGTTAAATAATCATTGTTCAAACAAATTATATTTGACAATTTTGACCATATTTTCATAATTGGCGTTCCTAGAAATCATTATGTGCAAGTGAGTATTAAAATTGCATAAACAGATTTTTCTTTCGTTTTAACTATAATTATTTGCATAAATTTTGCATAAAGAAGTTAATACAATACCTGAGTTTTTTAGATTTTAGATTGCAGGAAACAAAATCCATAAATAAAATTGTTCAATCCCGTTACATTTTTGAATACGTAAGTTAAGCTCAAAGTTACAAAAGTGACATTTTTGGCAAATTTTAGTCTAATTTTCTCAAATATGTGATGTGATACAGCAATTCCGTTTGCGGATTTCATGAATTATCGATTTTTAGTGACAAAAAATTCATAAGAATCATCTTATCTAGTTCGTTGTTTAAAAAAGTTTAAATTTGTCACACAGTAAATTCTGAATAATTGAAAATATACATTTTTCATTATAAGAAATTTATAAAACTTATAAGAGTGTGATTTTTTTGAAAGTTACAGTTTAAAGATTAAAGACGATTTTGAAGTAACAATATTAAAACTCTCGTTGTTGCTAATGTATGTTCAAATATCATGAAGGATAGACATGCACTTATCAATAATAATAATTTTTAGTTCGATATACTTATATAGATCAAATATGTTAATAAATTAATTCATATCCTTACCAATACATTTTCGTTGGCCTTCTCCGAATGGTAAGAAGGCATAGCGGTGTCGTTTTTTAACCTCGCTTTCATCGAATCTTTTCGGATCAAATTTATCCGGATCCGGATATATATCCGAGTCTCGGTGTAAGCCAAGTACGGGAATGGTGATCAAAGTCCCTTTTGGTATGTGAATCTTTGTTGTCGGTAAGTTTATTTCTTTAGTACAAATACGATTCAGTTGTGTCAGTGGTGGATATTTGCGTAAAGTTTCTGCAATATTTAAAAAAGTATAAGTTTAAATAAACTGTTGAAATGTAAACTTTATTTAAACTTATACAAAACGTATTTAGGAAATCGTGCTACAACCAGAAAAAGGAGGACACTACGAGAAAAAAATAAATCGAAATAGTAGCAAAATTTTTTTCTAAAATGTGTTATTTTTGAAATAGTGGAATTAAAAAATTGACATGTACGTATTTTGATATAAAATTTAAAATAACTTAAAACTACTTATTTTTGACAACCGTATCTTAATGTAGACATAGAAGCGTGCTGAGCATTATCGAAAAATATTTTCATGTCAAAATATTTCTTCAATAAATCGATTGTCCTCAATAAGGTTGCATTCAGAAATATTAGAGATACCGTTTTGTTTAATGATAAGCAATAATAAAATTAATGGATACATATCTTTAATGTTTTTGAATGTAGGAAAGTTCTAAACCATGAAAAATTATAAATGTATAATTTTGCAACAAAATACTGTAATGTTAAAATATTCTTTTTAATTAAAACCTATTTTTAAATTTATTTTTGTGATAGCTCGTATTACCACTTCTTTCCTTCTTCATATGGGGTCTTCCTGATCCACTTGTTTGTTTAAGAGTTAAATTACACAACTATAAATATAATAATTTATTGTATTTTGTGGCGTTAGAGAATTTAAAATATAATTTACTTTTTTCAAATAGACTGAAAAATCTAAAGAGTTTAATGAACTTCTCGCTTGTGGTACAAACAAAAGGTAAATAAGATTTGAAACGTTAGATTTGAATCTCAGCTGTATGATTTCATATTTTGATTTGTGTAAAAAGTGAAATTTATGAAATAAACACAAATAAAAATCGTCGAAACATTCAATGTTCTTTTGCGAATTTAATTTATTATGTTGTTCTTTAATATGTAGCATCTCAGAAATTAATATGCCAATTCGCTTCTTTACTCTCAGTAAAGAAACGAGTACACAGGCCTGAGCGGGAGGCATTCTTCTATGGGGAAATAGCAGTGCGAAGTTGCAGAGGCAACTAGCAATGTAGTGGCGATCACGTACTACTAAGCGCGCGGTTTACCGACGTATAAAGAACGGCGCTGATTGAATTAGATTTACACAATAACTACTACTTTATTAAGAATTATAGAAAAAAATGGTTCAGGACTTTTCGACTCAGTTTTTAACAAGGAATAACACTATATAATTGGTGGGCGATTTTTAAGAAACATCCTGTATATAGTTATATATATGTTTCTATATTTGTTTTTGCAATAAAACATTTCAGTTCAATTATTTCAATTAATTAAATTAATGTCCCAAGTCATCAATTTTGATTTCATTAAGTACTGGAAGAACTGATGCCATTTTTGATATCATTGTCGGTAAACTGAAAATGAACAATGATTGTATGCCACTAATGTTCAGTGTTGCTTAGATAAATTAAAATTATATAAACTGCATGTAAAAGTATTTTAGATAAGATAAAGATGATTTAATTTAAATTTATCTAGAAATCACTTTTATATATAAAATCATTATCAAGCGAAACAATTTAGTATGATATGAAAACAATATGTTGATATTTTGTTTCTAAATCTTTATTTGTTAAAAATAAAAGTTCTTCGATTAATTTTATCTGCCATTAACACATCTGACAAGACATATTTCTTTGAATTTGAATAATACCCATAAAAATCAAAGTTAAGAAATAAAAGGAATATATACTTTTACCAATCAAAAAGGTCGGATTGTCCTTCTAAAAAGTAACAAACAGATATTTACAATGAACTTCATCGGATGAAAAATCCTATCACCAGTTCATCGAAAATGTATTGATCGGAATATCCGTTTGTTACTTCCCGCGTGGAAATTCTAGGCTGTACCGTTTTTTTTTAGTTTTAAAAATAAAAAATTTTTTTTTCCAGATCTTACTACTATTCTTATATTATAGCTTAATTCTGTATTTACTGTTTCGCATACAAGATTCTAAATTCACTATAAATTACAATTATTTTACGACTTTGAAAAAACGCATCGGCGCCGGCGGGATTCGAACCTAAGATCCTCGGAACAATAACCTAACACTGAGCTAATCGTACATTGTTATGTTGTTGATAAAAAGTTTTATTTGAAGTAAAGTTAATTTGAACAGAAAGAAACTTGTGTGTTGAGTACCGCGCGAACACTCTCAGTAGCCCTTTGATCGTTTAGCCTTAGATATTTTTAAAATAAACTGTATAAACTATATAAATAATTAAAATCTGTTCCTGCCCATGGCCAGACCAATAAAGATAGCAAAAAAATAACAATTGGAAATAGTACCGGAGCATGAAAAAACACATTATTGACGTAAAAAGCACGTTGCAAAAATCAATTTTGCAACCAATTGTTATAAATTATTACAAATTGGCTGTAAAGGAAAACTGATTGCACCAATCGATTTTACGGGAAAAATTATTAATAAAACGTATATGACGCTTTTTTAACTATTATAGTTGTTATAAACAAATTAGTTGCAAAATTGATTTTTGCAACATGCTTTTTATATCAATGTTTTTTTACGTTCTGGTCCTATTTTTAATTGTTATTTTTTGGCTATCTTTACTGGTCTGGACATGGGCAGCGAACAGGTTTTAATTACATCTCTAACAGCACACTTCATCCAGAGGATGTCCCAGAGACGTCTGTAAGACGTACGAACATCCTTGGGCGTCCCTAGGAGATCTGTGCTGTTAGGGATATTGTATACTCATACATGATATCATACATGTTATAAGTATTGTATATGTGTTGGAAGATAAAATGCATTTGTATATTACAGTAATAAAAAAAAATTTCTCAGATCAAAATAGGATATCTTAAGGACTTTAATGACAATTACAAATGTCCTAAGGATGTCATATGAATGATTTTACATTTTGGATCAGAATAGGATCAATCCGATCAAAATAGGATATCCTAAGGATATGCATTGCTACGTGGGGTACTTTCACATGGATTTTCGATTTTTCATGCGAAGCGAAATCCATCCTATCGCAAACCGATGACTTTGCTTCGCTCATGGAAAGTCGCAAAATTACATTCCATTTTAAAAAATTATTTTGTTAATAACTTTTTAATAACCAATGAGCGGCATGAAAAATCAATGTCTTTGGTCTTCTTGAAGATCAAGATCAATATCAAGATTAGTCGGAGTTCATTTGGAATTAACTGCCTAAATATAAACATTTACCCCGGAATAAATGAAAATTCAATGCGAAGTTATACTTACCTTTTATTACTTTATCAAGATATATCATGTCGTTTATATCATCATATGTCAGCTCATCATATTTTGCTTGATTGATCTCTTGATACAGTTTTTCTTGAATTTCCATATTTTGAGCTAATTCATACAAGGCGAACGTTGCCGTCGCCGAGGAAGTTTCAAATCCGGCTATAAAGAAAACGTAACTTTGCGCCGTAGCTTCTACCATACTCAGTTTTTTCTTTGTAGCTACGAATAAAAATATATACTTCAGATAAAATTAAGCAGATTCTCAATAAAGTAACAAAGGTGGAACGAGCCGGTGAAGGCACGTCGTAGTTAGTTACATTAAATAGAAAATATGTACATTTTCACCTTTATTGTGAGGATTATCATAGTCTTCTTCCATGAGGTTTATCAGTAGCTGCATAAAATCATTTCTAACAACGTTATTAGTTTGTCGATATTCCACATTCTGACGAAATATGTTCATGTAAAAATTGGACACTGATTTAGCAGTAAGAGGAATTGAAAATAAGTTCAGAATTTGCGGTAAGAACATAAATAAGGCGACTATAATTGGATTTGCTTTAAGTATCTTTTTTCCTTGTGTTCTATATTCATTGTTCGGGTCCATAATGCAGTTAGATTGTATACCAAAGGCCGTGGACATTATGACATCGGTGGTATATCTATAAAAAGTTAAGAAATAATTTTTAATAACTAGAAAGGGAAAAAGCACGAATTTTTTCGTCTATTTTGTAGTCTTTGAAATTCTAATCGAATTGTACATCAAATATAATGATAAGATCAATCTGAGAAAAATTTTAAGTAGAGAATAGTTCTGGATATACAAATAGTCAGATAGTCGAATTTCATATATTCCCACACAGCATGTGTAACATTTTTCCATCTGAGGAACGTCGATGGACATCACATATACGATGTCACAACGTTCCTCGGATGAAGTGTGTTATGTGAGTTATCAAAGTATAAAGGATATAAAAAGAAAGTTAAAACTCTTTAGGGAAACGGAATGAACAATTTTACTGCAGTATGTAAACATTTTTTATCTTTTTGATAAATGTAGCAAATATTTAAGTTGCACCAATATTATTGGGACCTTGAATAAGTTCTTGCTGTTTTTTCGTGAAAATTAATGCTTTATTTAAAAAAAGTCGTAAAAATCATGTCACTGAAAGTATTGTCCAACACTACTTTTTCTCATCTTTCTGGCAGCAATTTTGAATTCCACGTTGGAAAAACGACACGTCTTTTGAGGCTATCCAAGAGTCGAGCTATTTTTTGGCATCTTCATAAGAATGGAAGTGCTGCTCAGCCAGGTCATGTGCTATCGATCGGAACAAGTGATAATCGGAAGGGATAATGTCTGGTGAATACGGCGGGTGGGATAGGACTTCCCATTTAAGCATTTCCAAGTAGGTTTTCATCGGTTGTGCAAAATGTGGCTGAGCGTTGTCATGTTGCAAAATCACTTTGTCGTATCTCTGTTCGTATAGCGTCCGTTTTTTCTTCAATGCTCGGCTCAAACGCATCAATTGTAGTCGATAGCGATCTCCCGTGATGGTTTCGTTCGGTTTGAGCAGCTCATAATAAACTACACCCAGCTGATCCCACCAAATGCAGAGCAGAAGCTTCGAACCATGGATATTCAGCTTTGCCAACGATGTTGATGCATGGCCAGGCTTACCCCACGATCTTCTACGCTTAGGGTTATCGTAGTGTCACTTTTCATCGCCAGTCACGATATGATGCAAAAAACCTTTCCTTTTCTGCCGTTGAAGCAGCTGTTCACACATGAAAAGACTCCGTTCGACTCTCGGCTTCAACTCGTATGGCACCCAATGTCCTTGCTTTTGAATCATTCCTAGTACTTTCAATTGTTTCGAAACTGTTGTGTGATCAACTCCTAATGATTCTGCAAGTTCAGCTAGCATCTGACGTGAGTCTTCATGAAATAATGCCTCCAATTCTTCGTCTTCAAACTTTTTCGGTGCGCCAGAGCGTTCTTTATCTTCAACATCAAAATCATTATTTTTGAAGCGTCTAAAACAATTTCTGCATGTTATTTTCGACAGAGCATTGTCGCCGTAAGTCTCAATAAGAATTATGTGTGCTTCAGATTTTTATTTTTTTTTTAATAAAGTAGTACAGTAAAATTCCCTACGAATATTCTTTTCTTGGTACGAAACTCGACATATTTAACACTATGAAAAAAAAGTTGTTTACACTTCGGCGCAATGACATACACTGAATTTCAAGTTTGCTTATAGTACTTCCTTATAGATGCGTTATCATTTTAAACTACACGCAAACAGTTCTGGTAACGCCATCTCACTGTGGGATAAATTGCCAAAAAAGTGACCAAAATTTAAAATGTTGATGGATTTGCGTGAAACTTGATATAGGGGGGTTTTTGGGGTTGCTGATTTCGAATTTGATGTCAAAAATTTAAAATTTTTAATGGCGGATACAAAATGGCGGACAAATTATCAAATTATCGACTGAATTCTCTTGAAACTTGTTATTTAGGTGTTTTCGAGGTTTCTTTTTACGAATCCGATGTCAAAAATACAAAATTCGGAATGCCAGATGTAATATGCAAATTAATATGGCAAACGTAATTTTCAAAGTTTCAATCGAATTCGGACTTTTCTGTAACTAGTTAAGAGTTTTGGAAGTCATTTATAACGAATCTGATACCAAAAATTTTAAATTCAAAATGGTGGATCTAATTACAGTGCGAGTTCACACCTGTTTGTCATATTGATTTGCGTATTACATTTGACATTTTGAATTTTATATTTTTGACTTCGGATTTGTAATTAGAGACCTCAAAAACACTTAAATAACAAGTTTCAAGCGAATTCAGTCGATAATTTTGATAATTTTATTGATCAGGATTTTCTAAGGGCAGTGATAGCGTCTGTAATAATCACTCACGACAATTAAAAAGAATACACGAGAGGTTTATTTTATGCACGTTACAATAATATGAAAACGCGGATAACTAGAAGTTATATCTATATATATATATATGAGATCACGAGACAAGCGTTCCGTGATTCAGGAGAGCGGTCGATACACGATCGCGTTAGTCGGTAACGCGCGAGTATTTGAATCCTCAACAAATTTTGTCCATCATATTGTATCTGCTATTTTGAATTTTGAATTTTTGACATCAAATTCGAAATCAGCGACCCCCAAAACCCCCTTATACCAAGTTTCACGCAAATCCATCAACATTTAAAATTTTGGCCACTTTTGAATTCTCCTGGCCCACTGTGCGCCATATTGGATCTGCCATTTTGAATTTTATAATTCCGACTTCGAAATCGTGTTCAGTGATTAAAATAATGTAATTATATAATCGAACTTTGAATTTTTGCAATTTTCTCAGCAGCCTATTCCCTTGAGCACTTTTAAAATTGACGTTCACGTACTTGCACATTTATAAGTGATATTAGAAAAGTATCTACTATTTTCATGATTTGTATACTTCCTTAGAAAGCAATAAAATAAAAACTCGAATTATATAATTGATTAACGATGTAAAATGCTTTTCTTTATATATATATATTTATTACATATCATGCAACTTTCTCAAATTATTATTGCTACAAAAAAATAAGTACCGAAATTTACACAATGTTGAGAATACATTTACTGACATATCTATATGAGTACCGTATGTTTACTTTATCAAAATTAAAAAGTTGACTTTTGGCCACTTTTTCCGTAATCTATCCCACTGAGCATCTGTTGGAAAACAGTGAGAACTTATTCAAAGTCCCAATATTTTATTAGTTTAATTTTTATTCTTCATCAAAATTCTTATGATTCAAAGTAAATCTCAGAGACCACACAATATTTATAATTTATAGGGAAGACTGGGAAAATACGGAAGATTTTTTTTCTTTTGTGTTTCCTGAGTCCTGTATTCATTAAANAAAAAAAAGTTGGACGGTTCGAAAGGTTGAACCTTCCCCTTCACAATGCCGTTATAGATAAAACACGGAAATGTACTTGCTTTGAACTACATATAAAAATGTCGACCAGTGGCAAGTATTTCGAATAGCCCCGAGCCCAGAGTAAATCAGTTCGGGAATATTCTGAAATTTGTGTTTTAAGATGAAAAAATATAAAAAAGCTGTTGTTAAGACTTTATTTTATTCAGAAAGGAATATATAGTATTATTAAGAAAAGTTGCATACAATGAAAAAAATAAACACTCAATAAGGAATTTTATTGCTTCAGCGTTTTCGAAACAAGTCAGGGACTATTCGTATTTCGTGTAATTACACCTGTTGAGTATTTTGATACATAGAACGCGAATATAAAAGAAAAAATTGTCCGCACGACGATTCGACGTTCGGTGTTTCGAAAAAATCCTGGCGTCAACTTTGCGCATTATTGCGTATGGTCTATAAAAATAGACATCACACAGCAAAAAGTAAACACGAAATGTTTCAAATACATTCAACTGAACACGATACATTCAAAGTTTTCAAAAAGAATCTTATTTATCTTACTTAAATTTTGAAGAAATGCTGAAGTCAGTCAGAAATTACTTTGACTGTCGCAAAACATATTTTTTACTGTAACGACTTCAATATGATGTCGTCGCCAACGAAACTTTATTGGCAACGTCGTTACATTAGGACGCATTTACAGTATTTAAAGTAAATTTTTATCATGTACCCATACAAAGATATTTCTATTTTTTCGAATAACACTGCCTTCCGAATTGCCCCAGTCTCCCTAACTTAATAAGTATTTATAAAGAAAAAAAATTCGAAGAACTCACGAAATTTAATAAATCATTAAAAAGTGGTTAATGAGAGTCAAACGCTGTTGCTGGTGCGTGTCAGTATTCCGTGTTTATTAAACAGCTTCCATTAAAAACTTCCGAACGTTTCGATCCGAGTTTGGGTCATCCTCAGCGATAATTAACATTCATCAAGGTCTTCCCCGCGTCACATAGCGTAGTCAGATGTGCTATTCTGTCCATCACTAACGGGTGATAATCCGAGTGAAAATATCTTCAATTCCATGTGAAGCGAGGAAAGTATAGTTAAAAAAAAACTTTTTTTCAAATCGCTGGAAAAAAAAAACCAGAAGAATTCCGGTTTTTTTCTGAAAAATTGCTGTTTTTGCTATATAAATGATATGCTATTTAATTTTACAATATTATTAAAGTAAGACATCTTGTATAAGAGCTGGAATTAATATTGACCTAATTTTTATGTTTATATTTGGAATATTATATATCACTTAAGATTTAATATTCATCATAATTATTAAACATACTGTTCTAAGAACAAATGTAATCCTAACAACTAGTTTAAAGACTAATTTAAGTTAATATTTATGTCAAATATTTGAAGAATTTTGAATATTAGCAATTATCAAGAGGCACATGTTTTATTTTATTTAAAAAATACATTAATTTTGTTTTTATTTATTTTTCTGATTTGCTTTTTGTTTCCCTCGTATTCACATTATCATAAATAAAAAGAAAAAACTTTAAGGGTAGAAACTTAAAGACAGAAATTAAATTTAGTTTAACTTTATACGGACCATTTTCTAATTATTTCTCATTAATACAGATTTTTATCTCTAGTCCGCCATCTGGTGAAATCTTGAAATGTAATCTCGTTTTATAGTTTACTTCTTCTTGTATAAATTTAATTATTTCAAATCATCCTTTTGACCTATTATCTTATAAGCATGATATTTAGATGTATTTTTTAATTTTTGCAATACCAGCTTTAAAATATTAATTAGAATGAATAACTGACAAGACGAAAAATGGAGCTGTCTCACGAATAGGAGTATGGCAAACTACGGACTCGAAAATAAGTGTGGCGAGCTAGAGTTAAGAAATCATGTTACAAAACAGGTAACTTTGATACTGATGAGGTACCATCATAGTACAACACGTTTTGAATTTTTCCCATGAATTTTTCTACCCCTGAGAAAAAAACCGAAAAAATCCGCGGAAAAATTGAAAAAAAAACGGGTTTTTTTTTCCCAAGCCTTAAAAATTTTAGAGGCAAGGATTCACAAAAAGCACTCAAGATTATTCAATAATATATAGGATTAAAAACCGTTGTCAATAATATATAATAGTTAAATTAACAATACATAATTATTTCAGATCTTTCGAATTTGAGCGTTGTAACTTCTTGTCTATCACAGTGAAAACAGTAATATAATTTTGTTAATCCTGTATATTATTGAGTAATTTTGCGTGCTCTTTGTAAATCCTTGCCTCGCTTCACATGAAATTCAAGATATTTTCGCTCGGATTACCATCCGTTAGTGACGGATAGAATAGCACAACTGACTACGCTATGGGAAAGGTCTTAATGAATGTTAATTATTATCGCTGAGGATCACCCAAACTCGGGTTGAAACGTTCGGAAGTTTTTAATGGAAGCTGTTTAATAAACACGGAATACTGACACGCACAAACAACAGCGTTTGACTCTCATTAGTCCTTCTTTATTGATTTATTATTTAAATATTTATAAGACTTATATTAATAATTTATAAACATTTATCGTAAATACACTACCGCTCATTAATTTCAATACATCACTCAAAAATCGTTGATTTTTTTGAAAGTAATAAATAATAGAAACTATTTTGTGATGAATATAGATTTATTTAGGCAAATAAACATGTTTTGTATTTATATACATTGTTTACAAAGAAATGGAGCCTTGATTTTCTTAACTTTTTTTTCATCAACGTATCCACCGAAGTTCTTTTACTGTGTATGTGTTGACGAATCGATTTCAAAATAACATTGGGTACATATCTGATATTACTACGAGCAACTTCATGATCTTGCGCGCGTATTTTGTTTATTTCCAAGGATTAGATACTAACTAGCTGTTAGTCCCGTTTCTTCGAAAAGTAAAGTTTTCAATAATTTTTTATAAATAATGTATAAATACGTTGCATGCAAGTGCTGAAAGTGTTCATAATAGCAAGAAAACTTATTTCTGTGCAAAGTATACGTATCACGTTCATCTTTTATGGAAAAATCAACGAATTTGGGAGAGTATTGATATTAATGAGCGGTACTGTATTTAACAAATATTTTTGTCTTAGATTGGACAGATCATGAAAACTTTATATAAATTCTTTCGAGCTGACTGCATATATCAACATTATATTTTATATATATATATCGTTTATAATAATATTTTTCATAATATTTTTCATAATATAATAAGTGTTTCTGTAAT
>QKQZ01001663.1:0-14563 GCA_003595255.1 Solenopsis fugax | reverse complement strand
AGTCATTTATTTAATACTTCAAAACTCGAATTTTCACGAAAATGGACATTTAAAGGCTTAAAATATTTTTACCAGTCGCAGTCGAAAATCGTATGTGGTATCGGTTTCTTTGTTCAATGGAGAATATATTATGATATACAGAAACTTTAACATTTATTGATAGATAGCGCTGCAGTTACAAAATGCTTAAAAAAATGCGAATTTTCTTAAGCCTGGCCCTCACACTAACTAAATATATTTTATAAAAGTTTTTATAAAAAATGTTTCTTTAATTTTTATAAAAATATTTTTTATAAAAACTTATAAATTATATTTTTTATAAAAATATTTTTCTTTAATTTTTATAAAAAATATTTTTCTTTAACGAAAAATTGTCACGAAAATTAAATCTGGTGTTAGTATGAGGGCCAGGCTTAAGAAAATTCGCATTTTTTTAAGCATTTTGTAACTGCAGCGCTATCTATCAATAAATGTTAAAGTTTCTGTATATCATAATATATTCTCCATTGAACAAGGAAACCGATATCACATACGATTTTCGACTACGACTGGTAAAAATAGGTTTTTTTAAGCCTTTAAATGTCCATTTTCGTGAAAATTCGAGTTTTTAAGTATTAAATAAATGACACTGTCAGTATTTTTGGCTACAAAAATTCAAGCTTATTTATTTGATTCCTAGCAACAATATCTCAATGATCAACTCAACAAGATATGCCTCAATATGATTTAAAAAAATTAAAATAGCATGTTACGTCGATTTTTGTGTTTAAACGACTACAGCGACCTCTAAAACATTTTTTAAAAATCTATAAAAAATCAAGGGTTACTTTTGCAACATATATTTTCGATTTCCGGTGAAGCACATGAAGAAAAAAAAAATAGTCGGTTTTTTTGGACCACCCTAATATACATACATATATGTATATATTGTATATATTATATATTTATTTTTTTATGGTATTAATGGTTTTCCCAACATTTTACCATAAGAAATGAGTTAGGGACTGCAATTTTAAAATTCAGTCTGTATATGTGTATACATACAGGGTGTATACTTACCGATAATTTTCTAAGCAGCTGTCATATAAGGAGTGTTTAGTAAATTACAAGTGCAGTCGGCAAGTCTTCTTTTATGGTAAAACATGGAGACAACCATTATGAATTACCCTGTATACACACATTCAGAGTGAATATTACAGTAGCAGTCGGTAAGTCATCTTGTATGGTAAAACATTGGAACCATTAAAAATCACCCTGTATATACAATATTTCTATACATATTATTTTTTCTGTTTATATCATTTATAGGAAAAAAGGATGATATATTGTCACCTTCGAGCAGATTGATGTTAGGACAACCATGCAAATCTGGAACTGGGGCATTTTCTATTTTACCATCATTGTACAATATGGAAAAGCAATAAAATTCCGAAATATTAATATCCTCATTTTGTTTAATAATCATATATTTGTAAGTTTATCATATACATTCTTGCAAAACAAAATCTATAGAAATAATTTTTCCATTATTAAATGTAATTGCTTCAATCTGTTTCAACATGTGTGTTGTGTGTGTACATGTGTGTGTGCGTGTGTATGCATGCCGTATAATGTAAATAATACAAATTCTTTTCTATTTAAATAGCCATTCTATATTATTTGTGTAAAATAGTAATTATAGCTAATCCAATATGCCTTTTATAGTTTTTAAGTATATATTAAAACGTTCGTGACAATTTATTTATTTATGTTTTTGAATCGTATTTTTAAGTTTATCGATGTTAGCACCGGAAAAGGTCTCCAACTGAAAGTATAAGAAATTTTATTTCATTATTGTCTGTTCATTTTTTCTGCAATATTTAACGCGAGAATTCTAAATACAGCTTTGGCTAAAAATATTGGATATCTGTGTATTTTTTACTTATTTGGAATTCATTTTGTATATAGGATATACAAAGGTCGATAATTACAGCGAATATCCCAAAATGATATAAATTTTTTTTCTTTATCTCCACGTCCCCAATGCGGCTCATGTCTCAATTTCTAGGACACTCTGTATATTGTTTTTTATCTGTATTGTCTTCTATTTTTTATTGTCATCATATATAAATTTAAAGAGTTCTTGCAACAAAGAATAACATTTATATTTATATTTAAATCCCTGACTAAATATTTTTAAAAATATAATTTCTGATATAGTGTCTAATACTTTTAACCAAAGCTATATTTAGATGAACATTTTATTTGAATTTAGTACGTACCACTTTGCCTTCCTTTATGAAAACAAATGTAGGCATACTGGATATCTCATATTCAGCACTAATATCGTCACACTCGTCCACATCGACTTTAAGGAAAACAACATCCTGCATTTCCTGTACAAAGATATTCGTATTTTCAAATTGAACGAATGTGTTAAGAAACTTAAGAAATTAAGGAGATATTCCACTTATTTTTACATAATATAAAGAACGTGAAATTTTATAAGTGTATTTAAGATTGCATTAAATATATAGACATTTCTAATTTTTTCACATTTTTTGACTACACAATTTTCTTTAAGTAAATTTCTAAAATAGTTGAATCTTATAGGAAGGAAAGTTTTTAATAATTGAATCGCAAATAAAAGAATTTTGAAAAGCTATTCATACGAAAGAATAAAGTTCATAAAAACCATTTTGGAATTAAAAACCTAAAGTTTTATCATTTTTTCATAAGAGTATAAAATATTCATGAATTATATAATTCTCTTTAAATATGACGTGAAAAGTAGCTTGTTACTACTTGTAAATGGTTATAAACAATTCTTTCTTAATTTTTTCCGCGACAATATTTATCAATGCTATTAAGGTTCCTGAGTACTCGCCACGGTCATATTGAAGTCATGACATTATAAGCGAGAAATAACATGTAAAAGTTTAATCCATGGCATTTAGAAGTAAAAAGAATTTAGATAAAATAGAATAATAAGATCGCTTTAAAACACTCGTAAAAATGGACCTCGATTATCCTTTTCTCCTCTGACAGTCAGTAAATAGTCTTAAAAGGCCCGTGAAGTGAAGCCTGTTCAGACAGGAAAACATGCGGATAGGCTAAAATTTCTTGCGTGCCATTTGTAAATTAAAAGAATTTGGATAAAACAAAATAATGATATCTGCACTTTAAAACACTTGTAAAAATGAGTCTCAACTCTCCTTTTCACCTAACAGTCAGTAAATAGTCAGTAAAAAGTGCGTGAAGTGAAGCCTGTTCAGGCAGGAAAACATGGACAGTTGAAAGGAGTGGAAATGTTTTGCATATAAAATTCAAAGATAACTTTGCTTACGGCCCACTTTTACGAATTTGGTAAATACGAGACAAGTCATATTTTCACAGTGAAACATAACAAAATGACATGCAAGACAAAATTTCATCGTCAACATGTCACGCCTATTTTTTAATTTTTTCCGCAATACTACGTCGCCATCGTCAACGCGGAGTTCTCGGCAGATTACTCAGAAGCTTTAAAAAAAATATTTTTAAATAACAAATCATCGTTTTTACCAGCTTAAATTTTATTCATTATTTAAGTAATTCTTAACCCTTAAACACATAAGTGGGTTTGGGAGACCTTTCCGAAAAAACTTTATTTTTGTGCCATTTTATTTTAGTTGAGCAATGAAGTTGGTCAATCATAACAGTCGATAAAGAAGACTTCAAGCTGTTTTTCCACCTAGCTCGAATCTTTCGCATTCTGTCTTCACATAGTAAGCGATCAAAATTCTAGAGGAATTTTTAATATGTGTTTAAGAGTTAAGTTTAGCTCCCTCATCTCTAATTTCGATGAAATTAGGCTCATTCAATATGTTTTTGCACGAAACGAAAGAATCCGGCAGAAAAGTGTCGCTCTGCTCCGCCAACTGAGATATTAATCATTAAAGTTGATAACTATTGAAGTTAAAGCGGGAAATTGAAAATTTCCACACATGAAAATTTCCTTATGCATGTGCTAATGGACCAATTAATTTCCTTATTCATATAGTTATGCAGCTATACAAGAGTGTGTGCTTTCCGCTTAAGAAACCTGTTATACCGACGAAATGTAATGTAAATATGTCATGTGGCTACATGCGCCTGCTTCATGGCCACATATATACCACGCATACGAAAAGTGCGCGAATTTGAAAAACCAAGTGATACAAGGTATTACAAGTACACATGCTTCAAATTCGCATTTGTCGTTATTCTCTACTTTAAAAAACAACTTCTCTGCTGTAAAGTAAACAATTTGTTTTTAAAACAATATTTCTCTGCTTTAAAGCAGAGAATTACTAAAACGTATATGCACGAGATCATACAACATGCATATGTGACCAAGACTTGCATAGAGCCTGAGGCCATTCAATATAGGAGAAAATGTACTTACATCGCAACATTTCGTCGATGTTAATAGATTTCCTAACCTAAATAATTGTAAATTTTAACGATTAATATCTCGGTTCGCGGGGCAGAACGACATTTGTTTTGCTGGATTCTTTCGTTTCGAACAAAAACACGTCGAATGAGCCTAATATAATCGAAATGGGAGTTAAGAGAGTTAAACTCAAGAATTATTTATTATTTTAAAGATGATAATGTTAAAACCTTATTTGTTAAAAGATTCACATGAATAAAAAGTCACGTAATTCCCCTAATCTTTTTTTTTTAAGCTGGAAGATCTTTTTAAGGGAGAAACCTCATGTAAAATTGATTTTTTTCACGTTTTCTATTTCTTGCTTACATTGTTAGAAAATCATTTCAAAAATATGAAAAAGAACATTAGAAAGGTATAAGAAACTTCCTTTTATGTTAATTTATATGAAAAGTGAGTCGGCCTCAGCGGCCGGAGCGCATAGGTATACGAACATCGTAAGACACAGAGAAAAAAAAAATAGCTCAATTCCAGGAATTTGAGGAAGAGGAAGACCCGCTGAACGGCCCTGGAATTACTGATCAAAAGTCGAAGTAAGTTTAAATAAATTACAATTTTTCATGATTTGTTACAAAAACTTTAAACGTCTTTTTCTCAAAACTAAATTTCTTCTCTAAATTTTTTCTCAAAGCTAAATTTTGCGCGCCGTGCAATGTAACTCAAAAACTACTTGATTGATCACCTTCAAATTTTACATGCTCATTCTCCAACTACCTGGCCTCAGCATACTATATACCTATCCAATCATTAATATTTTGCTTTAAACAATAATTATTAACAATTGTTTAAAATAATTTTTTTTGGTTTGTGTCGCCATTTTTGCAATTTTATGAATTTTATTAATTATTTAGGTATATACTGTGTGTTTTTACATAAACTAAACGAAATTTTTTTGAAATTTTTGTTTCAGATTAATTTTGTGACCTCGGTGTTGCACGGCGCAAATTCAAGGAGTCAACTTCAAGCAGCTGCTGCGCCATTTTGAAATTTTTCAACATCAAAAAAATTTTTTTAATTACCTTAAATAGTGAATATTATCAGTACTTTATTTACATTCTATAAATTTTGTCATTTTTTTTTTAAAAGAAATCGAGAAAAAACGGTCGTTTACCGTGAGGTTCCCCCCTTAATAAAAAATTGTGATACAAAACCTTTGACAATTCTTCAATCAGTGGTCCAATCATCTTGCATGGCCCACACCATACGGCAAAGAAGTCGATAACGACCAAGTTATTGCCTGCGTCTTTAAGTTTATTCTTCAAGTCATCCTATAAAAAATGAAAAATGATAATATCGACTTTTATCTAAATGTATATTTATTGATTGATGAATAAAAGGTACACAAATTTTATTGGAGGAATATGCATTATTTAATATAAAATACTACATGACAGTGTTAAATGTGAGATTAAATAGATAAAAACATAATCAAAATAGATAAGTTATCAGCCATTTATAAATGTTTTGTCTGTACAATACTAGTACTTAAAAGTTATATAGAAATTGAAAAACTGCAAGTTTATAAGTTTATTTTTTATCCAGTGGCTAGCGCTCGAAATCCACAATGTTTACATATTTCTTGTGCGCCAAAATACATGGTTATTCCTGACTTCAATTATAATATATTGATTTAATAAGTTTCATTCTTTATTATGTATGTAAATCGTAGAATCATTTTTATTTATTGAAACATAAACGTAATTTATAATTAGAGTATAAAGTACGATCATATACGTGTTTTAATCAAGACTATATTCTTTATTTAAATCAATTTGGTATTTACAAAAATCAATTTCTGCTGTTTCTTTTGTTACTTGAAATATGTAAACATACTATTGATCTCGAACGCTAGCCACTGGAGAAGCCGACTCGAACGTTCTCGTGCTTGCGTCTGATATTTTCGCTATTAAATATAGCATCTTTATAAAATATTTTGTTTATAAAATATTTTTAATGTTAAAACATGATATGTAATGCTATGTATTATCAATACATGTAGTATCCTATGCCGCGACCCTAACAGCATATGATATCGAATGAATATTGTGATAGTGTATAAATATACGTACGATATTATGATATTGTACGAATATCCGTACGATATCTAGAATATTCTAGAATATTCATACAATATTTTGTGCTCTTAGGAGAATGACTACGAAATGCTACGCGTTTTCCCGATTGAAACGCAATTTTCTGTGTTTCCATCACCTGACGTAATTGTAATTAGCACCATTGGATTCCTGGCCTCAAAAACTATAAGTACGTTCGTTTTACTTTCCCCGCAGTTAAAACAGGCTTTTTCGTCACACCCTTCTTTCTTGGCCACAATGTAAAATAAAAATGAATTTTATTAACTATAAATGAATATAGAATAAAACTTATCTACATCGTTTATGTTAAACTATTTGTCAATTATATAACTTTCTTCTTTCTCTGATTGTCCAATAAATAATTTTATGGACTAATTTATGAAATTATATGGATATCTTATGGATTGCGTGCATTGTACTGCTGATGCGCCGCGATTCAATCTTTTCTTCTATATGTAATTGTTGCTTTACGTTGTTTATTAATTAATCAAGAAAATAATCAATCAAATGACATTGATTACTGAGAAATGAAAATAATTGAAAAATGTTTAGTCTAACTGATTAACCCTTAAACACGTAAGTGGGTCAGAGAGACCCCATATGAAGTTTCAAAAGCTTACTGTGTAAAGACGGAAGAAAATAGGACGTTCGGACTAGGAAATAAGAAAAGTTTGAAATCTCCTCTTTCGATTGATATGGTTGATCAATTTTATTGGTCAACTAGAATTCGAACGGCACGGCAGCAAAGTTTTGTTGGGGTCTGTAGGACTAACATTATGTGTAAGCGAAACTTTTTTTGTGAGTATTTTACATAAAAAAGCTCGACAAAATATGTTCAAACAGGTCAGTTCGCAGATGTTACTCGCATATACTCTGTCTAAAGTTAGAATACTATAAAATGCAGTAGAAAAGGGAGCTTTTCCGAAATATATCATGAAACACATCAATTTTCAATTTTAGACACGAGTTAATAAAAAATATCTCATATTCGTCTTGTTATATAAGTACATTTTTTAATAGAAATGACAATGACATAATTTTTTTTTGGAAGTATGACTCTTGAGCTTTAAAACGCCGTATTGTAAAGTCCTTAAAAGTTTTTTGTTGCAAAGATATGATTTTTTTGTAAAAGTGGATTTTTAGATACCCAAAAATATCTCATATTCTCCTTGTTACATAATTGTACTTTTTAAAAGGAATGACAATGCCAAATTTTTTTTTGAAAGTATGATTCTTTAGCTTTAAAACGCCGTATTTGAAAGTCCTTAAAAGTTTTTTTGTTGCGAAGATATGATTTTTTTGAAGGAAAAGTGGATTTTTGACCAATTTCTCATTTTTGCTTAATGGTTTTTCTTTTATAACTTCACAATAAATTATGTTTCGGCAATGCCGATTGTGCAGTCACATTTTTGAGATTCTGAACTTTCATTTAAAAAAAATTGTTGAAAAATATTGATTGTAATCAAAGTTATAGCTTCTCAAAGTTGAAAAAGTCTCTCAGACCCGAAAATGTGTTTCCGTATTTTACAGGATCGGTGTATTTAAGGGTTAATCAAGAATCAAAACTTTTTGTCTTTGATTACTTGATTAATCGAGTAATTAAAATTTTTTCGATTACTTTAAAAAATGATTATTTTAAAAAATGTTTTCTTGATTACTTGATTATTCGAATAATTAAAAACTTTTCTCGATTATTTGATTAATCGATTAATTAAGAATTTTGTTCTTAATTACTTAATCAAATAATTACAAATATTTTCTCTTGACTACTTGAAAATTTTTAATCACTCGAATAATCAAGTAATCAAGAACAAAAAATTTTTATTAAATGATTAATTAAAATTTTTTGTTCTTGATTACTTGCTTATTCGAGTAATTAAAATTTTTCTTTCTAGATTACCTGATTAATCATGTAATTAAAATTTTTTTGTTTTTGATCACTTAATTAATGGAATAATTAAGTTTTTTCTTGATTATTTGATTATTCAAGTAATTAAAAATTTTTTTTATTTTGATAATTTATTAATCAGTTAATCAGAAAAAATTTTCTGATTAATAATTAATCGAATAATTTTAATTTATTATTAATTTTTAGCCGATCTCTGATCCTATGCCCCCTTAACATATTGAACTGTTTCTTATTCCTTGTTGCTATTGCCTGTGTTTTTCATTATGCATTAGGCTTAAGACCAATCCCTCGGTGAACAGAAACTGCATTCCGAAACTCATAAAAAAAAAGTGATCTAAACTTTGCCGTCCACTGTACAAGAAACATTAAGGCTGCGTTCCTTTTAGTGAACATAGTCGATTCAATCGTCATTTTACTTTTGTTACTCAATGAATACCAAAAAAGGATAGAATGATACTTTTGTTAAGAGGATGCTAAAGTACCGTGAATTACCGACATTTATAGCTTTTAAATATCTTCGAATTGGCGTTACAGAATCACAAAAACTTTTTATAGAATTAAAATACGCATAAAAAGAAAGGGTGCTCAGGTAAATTTTACAAGAAAATTGAATAAAAAGTTAATAAATCATTAAAAATTCACTCGTATAGCCGTCACTTCAGATTAACTTTACCGTAGTACAGAAGTTGTGTAGCTCGCACATATAAAATGAAGGTAGAGCACCCTTCAGAAAACACGCACGAATAACACTGACCGTGTGAAATTACGACTAAACACCTAACAAAAAAGATTAACTAATGTGCTTTTACCGGCATGCATATTTCGCTCAGCGAAGCTGAACTGTCATAAACAGAGCAGTGATAGTGTACAAAAGTAATTGATAGGTCTTTTCGCAGATGGCACTACAATCGAAAAACAAAGACAGATCTATGCGTTGGACAAAGAGCGTTAGCTTGGTGTTAGCATTCCCCCTTTCCCATTTGCAGAAAAAATAATCTGCAGTATCGACGTTGAGGAAGTTCTCTTGTTACTTTAGCATCCTCTTAACTGTGTTCACTAAAAGGAAAGCAGACTAAGAAACATTTCCAATCAAATAACTAAAATTGTATTACTAAATATTAAAAGAGTATATTAAAATTTTTTAAATTTTTTGAGCTCAAAAATCCTTTAAAAAACATAACGTTCTCTCAGCGACCCACGATAAGTAGAGAAATTCAGCGATGTCTGCCCAGTAAAAAATTTTTAGATATAATTGTACATAATTATATACAAATATATCCATATATTAAAATATATATTATATAAAATTATACATATACAAATTATATATATATATACATAATTATACATGATTTTTATATAGAGGAGACCGGGGCAATTTGTTAGGTTCTTTTTTCTTTTGCGTCTCCTGAGTCCTGTATTCATTAAAAAAAAAGTTGAACGGTTTGAAAGGTTGAACCTTCCCCTTCATAATGCCGTTATAGATAAAACACGAAAATGTACTTGCTTTGAACTACATATAAAAATGTCAACCAGTGCCAAGTATTTCGAATAGCCCCAAGCGGGGTAATTCGTAACTAGTCCGTGAATATTCTGAAATTTGTTTTAAGATGAAAAAATGTGAAAAAGCTGTTGTTAAGACTTTGTTTTATAAAAATAAAAATATATAGTATTACAAAGAAATGTTACATACAAAGAAAATACAAACGTACAACAGAGAGTGACAGATTTCCTAACCCTTAGCGTCATTCTTTAACGCTGTATAACTTTTTATCTGCTTAAGGGCGACGATTTTTCATTCATATTCATGTTCTATGTATTAAAATACACAATATTACCAAGTTTGAATCTTTGTATATATACCTATGGACTGCTAGTACCCCCACATTTCCATAAGATAGAAAGAGAGGTCCGTAAATCTAAGATCTCAACGCCGAATCCGGAAATTGGCCAAATCAAGAACTAGCTGCATTTCAAGTAAGAATCGGTACGATCGGTACGAATAATTCCGAATAAATAATTTAAGTGATCCAGAAGTATTGTTAAATAAAAAAATGGTTTGTTGTTTTGCTAAATTATGTAATAATACGAGATACAAAGGTGTAGGAGTAATTAAATGTGATGAGGGAAAAATACAAATTGATTTAAAATTAATTCGAAAAAGTACCAAATTTAATAATAAAACCTTAATAATAAAATGAATTACATACAGAACAATAAAATATACATGAAAAGAAACATGGTAGTGATAAGTCTAAATAAAATATTTGAAGAAACTATAACAATATATAAGTTAATTATATATATTTTTTTTTTATTGTCCTTTAAATAAAATTGTTTTAGTCAGATCTTTTCTGATATATGTTAAATGGGACTTCCGCGTAAATTCTTTTCCAAATATAATTTTACTTTTAAATATAATTGATTGTTTTAATTATATCGTACTTGTGATTTTCCAATATGTAGTTGTCCAATATGTGCTCATTAAAATTTTTAAAAATGCTATTTAATTCTAAATTTTAATTTTGTTAAAGCTGCTCCTGCAGGATTATATTTCTTGTTACACATTTCTGCATGTTGGGACCATGGCGATCACCACACCTATAAGCGGGTCAGCTTAACTATCTAGCGACTCATGGTCTACGCGAGGCGCCGCTTACCGCCGAACCATGTTAAGAATCGACTCAACTATCTAACTTACTTACCTTCTTCTAGAATCACGGCCAAGTGGCACGCGCGCTTTTTTCTGTTCGCTTACTTCAATCAATATTCATTATATTGTGTCCAGTTCCTATCAAACCTGTATACTCATTATAATTGTGTTACGCATTAAAGCCTTATTAGAATCCTATAAAAGTGTCCTCGTGCTTCGTACGCCCCGCTTTTATACAATACTGCAGAACAACAACGAACCATTTTTATTTTTTATATTTTATATTTTCGTCTTGTCAAAGGTTTAAATAATAATAACCTCAACAAGCGTCCCGATACCTTACGATTATACTTTTGACTAGTCAAAATTACAATTTGTATAGTCAAAGGATTTGTACCGATTCTTACTTGAAATGCAGCTAGTTAGTTCTCGGTTTGACCAACATCCGGACTGGGCAGCGCTGAGATCTTAGATTTACATAATGGCTGCCATTAGCAGTCCATAGGTATATAATCAAAGGTTTGAACTAAATCAATGAAGAAATGCTGTTTCTTTCAGTTTACCTCAATGCTTAACGTGCGTAACGTAGGTTAGGGTTATCCATGAGGCGCTGCAATCAGTATTACTGAATAACCCCAGTGTTCGGTATAACGAATAGCCCTAACATCAACTGTGTGCATTTTTGCGTATGATCGACAAAAATAGACATCACACAACAAAAAGTAAACACGAAATGTTTCAAATACCTTCAACTGGACACGATACATTCAAAGTTTTCAAAAAGAATCTTATTTATCTTACTTAAATTTTGAAGAAATGTTGACTGTCAGAATCTATAATACTTCGATCGCAAAACAAATTTTTTACTGCCACGACTTTAATATGACGCCGTCGCCAACGAAACTTTAGCAGCGTCGTTACATTAGGATGCGTTTACAGTATTTAAAGTAAATTTTTAACATGTACCTATACAAAGATATTTCCATTTTTTCGAATAACCCCGCCTAACGAATTGCCCCGGTCTCCCCTATAATTATATATAATTTTTTATACATTTTTTCATATTTGCACACATTTTTCACAGATTGCACCAAATTTCCTGTAATTATGATATATAATTATATACAGGATGCGTCAGCTAAATCCGAACAAAACAGTTTATTAAAACACTTTCATTCAGAAGAAACTTGAAATTATAAAAAATTTTTTTGTACGTCGCTTAAGGGATTCTTATTATTCAATATAACCCCCGTTTGCTGTGATTACTGCCTCGATCCTTTGCCTGAAGCCACGTTCTCTTCAACAGGTCCTTGTTTAAATTCACAAATGCTGACTCAATAATGGCATGAAGGGTTGCTACATTAGAGTGCCTGGACTTGTTGACACCCTTTCAATAACGCTCCAAACGCAATAATCTAGGGGATTTAAATCTGGACTATCGGGAGGCCAATTCCTTGGACCAAAACGTGTCTACATTATTGGAAAACCAGTTTTGCACTAAATGGCTTGTGTGAGACGGTGCGCCGTCCTGTTGAAAGATGTACGGCCTCCCAGAAACCGTAATTTCCATCCATGGCTTCTTTATAGTCCTCAGAATCCGGTGGTAAACTTCCTTCATGATAATTTCTCCCTTTTTAAACAAATATGGCAGCATAACATTATCACCCTCATTGGAGACGATGCTTAGGACGACGTAAACATTGGCCTTCTTCGGAATTCTCCGCGTCCGCATACTTTTGCGCGATGACGTAACGGTCAATTTCGGTCAACCCGAAGAATCGAATAATTTCGGTTGGCGAACATCATGCGTGAAGTGTTTCAATTATCGTTACTCTTCAATTGTATTCCGCACTTGATCTCATCACCTCGGATATTTTGATATTATACACGTTTTACAAATACATCTGACTTACTCGACCATCAACACTCATCTACTGCTAAAGTCACAAGTAGCGAGAAATTCAAGCTGACCCATCCCATACAATTATATATGTGTGGTTGTATAAAATTATATATACCAATCAATGCATAATTATATATAATTGTGTATTATAATTATATACAAAATTTTTTTACCAGGTGCGGAGGGTTAATACATAACATATAAAAGATGAAGAGATTAGATAATTAATAAGTTAAGGTGGATGGATGAATATGATTAAGTAATGTCTCTTTATTGGTAAAAAGCTGAAAGAAATATTTTATTCTAATATAAATAAAAGAAGTATTACGCCTACAAAGTTCGGTGTTTATTTTTGATGTCTTGTAACTCTGGTCCAAAATTAATTTTTTCTTGCCCTATGGTGATTTGAAAGTACGAACTTCAACCTTTAAGGCTCCTGTCTACTCGCTGCAGCCATATTGAAGTCATGACGTCATAAGCAAGAAATCACACATAAGTTTCCGACGTGGCATTTGTAAATAATAAGAATTTGGATAAAACAGAACAACAAGATCGCTTTAAAACACTTGTAAAAATGGATCTTAACTATCCCTTTTTCCGTCTAACAGTCAGTAAATAGTAAAAAACACGTAAAGCAAAGCCTATTCAGACAGGAAAACACACGGATAATTATTGAAAAGAGTGAAAAATATACTTTTATGTATAAAATTCAAAGAAACTTTACTTGTGGTCCATTTTTATGAATTTGGTAAATACGAGACAAGTCACATTTTCACACTGAAACACATAATAATGAAATGACATGCACGACAAAATTTCATCGTTAATCTGTCACGTTCTACGCCTATTAGTTCTAATTTTGTTCGCAACGGTACGTCGCTACCGTCAACGCGGAGTTCTCGGCTGATGCGCCAGACGCCTTAAAAAATATTGATAATTGGCCCTGTCAATATATCATCAAAAAACAGCAAGCATTGAATATGATGGGCGCATCCGGAAACCAGCACTTGAGGCATTGCATTTTTTTTGCATTTCATGAAAAAGTAATGCTATTGAAGCCACAGATTTGATTTGCTCTAAATGAAGATGACTCATAAAATATACAAAAAATGGTATCAGAGGTTTCAGAGTAAAGATTTTATTCTGCAGCATAATAATATTCAATCATAAAAGTTTTTTGCGAGAGTATTTGTCAGTTACTCAATAGATGGGACAAAATCATAGAAAAATAGAAATTATTTTAAACATTAAACCTCTATTTGATTTTTTAGCTTTGATTTTTGTGAACAAAGACACCGAATTTATTTGTGCACAATGTATGAAATATTTATCGTATATTGAGAGAATATTTAACTATATCTATTGCCTATCTATTGATTTTAACGAGCTTTTGCTGATAAGTCGAAAATAAATCTCATTTGCAATATTTTAATTTTTTTTATTGTTATACATGATATATAAATCTAACAAAAATCTTTTTAAAAAAAAAAATGAAAAAAATGTACGCCAAGTATATAAAAAAGTGTCGTATGTCTTCCAAAATTCCTAACAAAAC
>QKQZ01001658.1:0-13557 GCA_003595255.1 Solenopsis fugax | reverse complement strand
ATATCATGAAACACATCAATTTTCAATTTTAGACACGAGTTAATCAAAAATACCTCATATTTACCTTGTTACATAAGTACATTTTTTAATAGAAATGACAATGACATAATTTTTTTTGAAAGTATAAATCTTTAGCTTTAAAACGCCATATTGTAAAGTCCTTAAAAGTTTTTTGTTGCAAAGATATGATTTTTTTTAAAAAAGTGGATTTTTAGATACCCAAAAATACCTCATATTCTCCTTGTTACATAAGTATACTTTTTAAAAGGAATGACAATGGCATAATTTTGTTTTGAATGTATGACTCTTTAGCTTTAAAACGCCGTATTTGAAAGTTCAAGTTTTTTGTTGCAAAGATATGATTTTTTGAAGGAAAAGTAGATTTTTGACCAATTTCTCATTTTTGCTTATATAATGGTTTTTCCTTTATAACTTCACAATAAATTATTTTTCGGCAATGCCGATTGTGCAGTCACATTTCTGAGATTCTGAAACTTTCATTTAAAAACAAATTGTTGAAAAATATTGATTGTATTCAAAGTTATAGCTTCTTAAAGTTGAAAAAGTCTCTCAGACCGAAAATGTGTTTCCATAATTTACAGGATTGGTGTGTTTAAGGATTAAATTGAGGATTCATAATTCAAAGAGTTATCATCGAAAAAATGTTTGTAACCAGTGTTTCAAAAACATTTCGACATTAGTTAAAATAATGTGCAGAGAAATAGAGGGATCCATTAAAAAAGTTCTACTTGATCCTTATATGAATTTGGAATCTTCACCTAAAGTCAACTTTTATTATCATTAGGCAAACTTTTTAAGCTCTACATTTTTTTTTCTTACATATTTTTCGCTATAATCGATTATTTTCGAGATATTTTAACGTTTTCGGACTTTTATAAGACGTTATATAACTTTAACTTCTATTGCGCACAGTGCCCTTTAGAGGCGCTATTCAAGCGAAATATTGCACAGCTAAACTTTACTCGGTAAGACCTTTCTAACGATATATAATTCGTACCCATTCGCGATCACTTCGTGCATCCTTGTTAGATTCCGCGCCGCTGGAAAGCAAACACGAAGCGCGCCTATCGCCTGGCTATGAGAAACCGCCCTTCCGGCATCATTAGATGCACTTTCGCATCACGACCGTCACCGGCACATTCTACTACCGACGTTCGTAAATGTACCGGCGCCGATCCATCACTCATCAATGAGTACATCTGTTATTCATCTCTATTACCTGTAACTTCACCGAGCTTTGTATTTGTTATTCATCGCACTTGGTATACGATATACCACTTGTACATAATGCACAAATTAGTTATTAAATAAATCACGTCTTTTGTCAAAATTACAATAACCGTCCAATTCTCTCGGACCTAGAATCGCGCCCTGCAAATCCCGACGAGCTTCGGTCGAGCGTGACAAAAACGAGTCGTTTACACAAATTATATTCGTCAAAATATTATTTAACAGATTCTAAACACAAAGTAATAAAATATTTATTACTTAGGATGTAATTTATAAAAATGTGATGCACTACATAATCGGAGGAAGAGGAAAAATGATGGTAATATGGCTAGCCCAAAAATAAATTTAAAAAATTATTTTAAAAAACAGTATTTTGTTACAAAATTATGTTTTTAATTTTCCATTATTTGAAACTTTCCTGATATAAAATTTTTGTTCGTTCAGAAACTTTAGAGATAATTTTTTAATATTAAACAAAGATAAAATAATATCTCTCGTGTTTCTAAACACATCCCTCTAAAGTGAAAATAGATTTGGCGAAAAAATATTTCGATATGAAAATTTCGCTTAAAAAGCCATATTAACTAAATTCCATATTGTTTAACTCTGCATAACTCGAAATGTGTACAGCCGAATTAAAAGTTAAATAAAGAAAATACTCGCGTATACAATTATATATAAAAATTTTTTATATATAATATAATTATATATATTGGGACCTTGAATAAGTTCTCGCTGTTTTTTCGTGAAAATTAATGCTTTATTTTAAAAAAGTCGTGAAAATGTCACTGAAAGTATTGTCTATCGCTAGCCATTACTTTTTCCCATCTTTCTGGCAACATTTGAATTCCACGTCGGAAAAACGACACGTCTTTTGAGGCTGTCCAAGAGTCGACCCATTTTTTGGCATCTTCATAAGAATAGAAGTACTGCTCAGCCAGGCCATGTGCCATCGATCGGAACAAGTGATAATCGGAAGGGGCAATGTCTGGTGAATACGGCGGGTGGGGTAGGACTTCCCATTTAAGCGTTTCCAAGTAGGTTTTCACCGGTTGTGCAACATGTGGTCGAGCGTTGTCATGTTGCAAAATCACTTTGTCGTGTCTCAGCTCGTATAGCGGCCGTTTTTCCTTCAATGCTCGGCTCAAACGCATCAATTGTAGTCGATAGCGATCTCCCGTGATGGTTTCGTTCGATTTGAGCAGTTCATAATAAACTAAACCCAGCTGATCCCACCAAATGCAGAGCAGAAGCTTCGAACCATGGATATTCGGTTTTGCCGACGATTTTGATGCATGACCGGGTTTACCCCACGATCTTTTACGCTTAGGGTTATCGTAGTGTATCCACTTTTCATCGCCAGTCGCGATACGATGCAAAAAACCTTTCCTTTTCTGCCGTTGAAGCAGCTGTTCACACGTGAAAAGACGCCGTTCGACGTCTCTTCAATACTCGTACGCTTCAACTCGTACGGCACCCAATGTCCTTGCTTTTGAATCATTCCTAATACTTTCAAACGTTTCGAAACTGTTGTGTGATCAACTCCTAATGATTCTGCAAGTTCAGCTAGCATCTGACATGAGTCTTCATGAAGTAAGGCCTCCAATTCTTCATCTTCAAACTTTTTCGGTGCGTCAGAGCATTCTTTATCTTCAACATCAAAATCATTATTTTTGAAGTGTCAATCTCTGCATGTTGTTTTCGACAGAGCATGGTCGCCGTAAGTCTTAACAAGAATTCTATGTGCTTCAGCTGCAGATTTTTTTGAATAAAGTAGTGCAGTAAAATTCCCCGCAAATACTCTTTTTTGGCACAAAATTCGATATGTTTAACACTATGAAAAAAAAGTTGTTTACACTTCGGCGCAATGACATACACTGAATTTCAAGCTTGCTTATAATACTTCCTTATAGATGCATTACCATCTTAAACTACACGCACGCTGTTCTGATGGCACGCAACGCCATCTGTTGGAAAACAGCGAGAACTTATTCAAGGCCCCAATAATTATACACGATTTTTATATATGATTTGTGACGTCCTATTTGACCGCTCGTCACATATTGGAAAAATACAAGGTGAGCTATCCAGTCTCATGGATGCGCAATAGCCTAAAAGTATTAGGGAGCGGACAGCCAATCATGGAAGAGCCTATTTTATTAAACTCTAATATAACTATAAAAAAACCCAAAAGTATGCAATCTCATTTCTACTTAATAATAATGTTAAATTTGGTAATATTTCTATATTTTAATAGTATTTTATTAATACATCATTTTTAATATATCATTCCACGCTCATAAATCGGTTCCCCGTGATTGGTTGACAATTTACCCTACCGTCATTATGCGCAATAGCTCACCATATATTTTTCTATGGTCTCAGGGGTCATAAAACCCGACTGGGAAAGCACGCTGTGGATTTTGCGTCATCTCGGCTCTGAAACGGACGTGTCGACGCGCGTGCGAATATTGTTCGTAGCGTTTATTTGTTTGTTTGTGAATCTTACATTTAGCGTCATTTCCTGCAAATTCGGAGATCAGCGGCTAGAATTAACGAGCCTATAAAAAAAAACGCCTCGCCCGGCCGGACAATCACGAGGGAGAGGATATACTGTCATCTGAGAATTGAGTTACGCGGAGAAGAGCAGGGACACGCAGGTGATACCGCTCTATTTAATTATCTTTGTTGCACTCGCCTAACGCGTACACACGAATAAGGCTGCTGCACGTTACAGGAAATTGTGAGAATGCGGATCAGAATGTCAACACTGTGCATCTGCTATAACGTGAAAGATAAGTGGAGCCGCGATAAAGGATTTTCGAAACAGATGGATCCGTGCGCGGAGGCCGCGGACTCGAGAAAGAGTCCGCTAGTTTTGCTAACCAATATCGGGAAAACCATCGGAAAATTCGCAGACTGCCTGAGGACACCGACAAGACATACTTCAAATTGCACGCTAAGTAGCGACAGCGCGATTTGAGAGAGTCACGAAGACTGCGTGATAAGATGGGCTTCGCGGGAGCGAAGCTTGTTTCTACAGGGTGTTCCATTTTAAAAAACGCACCTCGATAATTCTTCAATGAAGCATTTTCAGCAAAAATGTTTCAGACAAAAGTTGTATGGTTTCGAGAGGGACATATAGTAAGATGGTGTCATTAAAAGATCCGGCCAGTTAAGGAAAGATTTTGAGATTTTTCTATCGCAATGGCCAGATCTTTTCCGATCTTGCCTTGACTGGTTGGATCACCGATCAATCTTGTCTTGACTGACTGGATCATCGACTGATCTTATCTTGACTGGTTGGATCATCCTCCGATCTTTCTTCGAACACAAAAGAGGTGTAAATCCGATCGGGTAACCTCCACGTGGTACACCTTGAGTGATGCTAATGCCGGCGGTACTGTAATTTTCAAGTCTTGTAACTCGAAAAATAGTTAACGAAAAAACATGTAATTATAGTGTTTTGGAAAGGCCTTGAGATAAGCTACAAGAATATGCAATAAAATGTAGGCAGTTCCATTTAAAAAATTGAAGGTGACCTTCACGTGACCTTCAAGTAACTATTCAAGGTCTAATTAATGACACCATCTTATGTCCTCCTCGAAACCATACAACTTTTGTCTGAAACATTTTTGCTGAAAATGCTTCATTGAAGAATTATCGAGGTGCGTTTTTTAAAATGCACCCTGTATAATATAATTTATAGAAACACTTATTTTGACGTTCTTAAAACAGACATTGTAAATTTTTATTGCAAATATATTTTTGTGTTCATGAGAAATTTTAATTTAAATAATAATAAAGAGCATTTAAAAATTCCTTGATTAAAAAAAATAACATATTTTATAATAAACAATTAAAAATTGTATAACAATTTAAAAATATAAGATTTAAATAAAAAAAAGTCATTCGCGGGGATTGAACCTGGGACTCCGATCGTAGCAGTCAACGTCTAACGCCACATAATACGCCGCTGACTAGACAATCGTTCTTCTGTGACGGTACTAAAGGGGCTGGAAATATTTAATCGTCATTTTCTCAAGAATGCCTAATTTTCGCAACTTACGGCTTTACTATAGTAAATGTATGAGTGAATACTACACATCCATAAAATTTTATTAAAATCAGTGATGCACTGCTGGCCGGTTCCCCTTGTAAGTCCTGCATCGCATCTCGTTACTGTTCGTGTATAATACGTTTCGTTCGTCTCTTACTATTTTTATTTGATGCGTGCGGTATTTCCGATCGTGTAACTCTTGCGTTACATTAAGTGATTTATCGAGAATTACTGCGAACATTATGCGTGGAATGCGCGTGCAAGTATTACGAATGATAGAATGTGCTGTTTGCGAACGTCGTGTATCGTTATTAGCGTAGCGATAATTGTACCGTATTGTTTCCTTGAGTGAGTTCTCCTTAAGTGAGAATTGTACCATCGGCCGCATAGCATATATCCCGGCCGCGCCCGCGTACGGAAAACGCAATCTTGTCACGAATTAATGTCTGTAAATGATGTAAACTACTACTAAAGCAAATACAATTCTTGTTATTTTCTTTATTACATGTAGGTAATCGCTAAGTTCCCTCGCTCTCCTCCATCCTATAGCCCGCATCGAACCATCCCCTATACTATATTGATTCCATGGCTGAGCAATCGATTATTAGAGCTGTTGTTATCCGTGACCCTAAAGAGAATTCTGATTTAGAAATTTCGTTCGTTTTCGCGTAAGTGTAACACGCTTTCTCGTGTGCCTGGCTAATTATTGTTATTATTTTTCGCGCATTTGGTCAGTGTAATCGTGTCTACAAATTTTTTCATAATCAGTGTCATGGATATGCAACGAAGTTACACCACGTTCGTGAGTACGATCGCAAATTATATATAATCATATATAATTATACA
Source organism: Solenopsis fugax (assembly GCA_003595255.1). Lineage (NCBI taxonomy): Eukaryota > Metazoa > Arthropoda > Insecta > Hymenoptera > Formicidae > Solenopsis > Solenopsis fugax. Next base: position 7,400 of record QKQZ01001658.1, on the reverse strand, counting down.
TAATTACATATAATTTTCATATATGTTGTTACATAATTAAATATGATTATATATAAAATATGTCCATATATATTAAAATATACGTAATTGTACTTATTTTATATATAATTATATACACGGCGCCAAAATTAAAGCATTATCTATTTCGACTCCCAAAAATAGGCGAAATTCAAGAGAGTGTAACTTTGTAAAAAATGATCGTAACAAAATGTTCATAAAAGCATTTTATAGCTTAAAATCTCTAGTTTCGAGATTAGTAATTCATTAAACAACTTATTGGTTGTTTACGAACCGATTTAAATGGGGATGCGTCTCAATATCTCAAAATTTTTTATAAACTTTGCAAAGCTCCACGGCGCAAAATAAAAATCTCATACAATTACTGTTTACAACATTCGAAAGCGTCTTTACCTTTAATTTGCGTATTTGTTGAGCGTTGTGCGACTTTTTTTTCAATTAGTTATTCAACACTGAAATAACAATCTCTTTTGCTTCAATGTTGAATAACTCGGTGAATAAAAATTGCACAAAACTCATCAAAGGATATAGCATAAGAAGAGTGATTTTGGGCCCTGCGCGTAATCAATCGTTATATAGGGCAAAATATCCATCTGGGTAAAAAAAATTGGTAATTATTTACTATAGGGGACCCAGCTCCAATTATGTTGACCTTGACATATGTTATAGAGGCAAGGATACTGAACAACTTTTCTTTATAAATTAATTGGCGCTCTCGTATAGTTTTCGAGATATACTTAGAGAAAGAAAAAACAATTTTTTTTTAATTATTTCAGAGAATATTCATTTTACAAAAACAAGAATCAAACAAAAAATAAAGCTCGCGATAAGCTCTACAAAAAAAGTCATATACATATTTTATCTATCTTCAATACTTTAGTCGTTATAATAGAAAAACTGTTTTATAAAAGAATGTGCGAAATAAAGCATATAAATGGATAAATATGTTATATTTATATATGTACACACACACACACTCACACACGCGGGGCGGGGTGCAAGGGATGGGCCTACGGCCCACCCCTTCCCGCACCCACCCCGTCGGTAGATAGGTTGTAAAACGAGGTCCCCTACCGATGAGTGAGTGCGGGAGGGGGTGGCCCCCCCGTGTGTGTGTGTGTGTATATAATTATAACATATTTATTCATTTATATGCTTTATTTCGCACATTCTTTTATAAAACAGTTTTTCTATTATAATGACTAAAGTATTGAAGATAGGTGAAATATGTATATGACCTTTTTTGATTTTTGACAAAAAAATTAGAGCTTATTACGAGCTTCATTTTTTGTTTGACTCTTTTTTTTATAAAATGAATATTCTCTGAAATAATTAAAAAAAACTGTTTTTTCATTCTCTAAGTATATCTAGAAAACTATACGAGAGCGCCAATTAATTTATAAGGAAAAGTTGTTCAGTATCCTTGCCTCTATAACATATGTCAAGGTCAACATGATTGGAGCTGGGTCCCCTATAGTAAATAATTATCAAAAAATTTTGTACCAAGTTTTATCTCAAAAGACCCCCACAATTTCGAGAAATATCGCAAGAAATGTGATTTTTTATTAATATTTTTTTCCGCTAAATCTAAATTAACCTTTACAAAAAAAATCATGCTTATAAAGGGTATCTATATACATAAGCTCTAATTTTTTTGTCGTTCATTGCTAAAAATTCTGTTTTTAAAAAAATCTAAAATTTTTGAAATCGCATTTTCTCTTGATCTAAAAAATTGGCCATTTCTAAAAAAATTCAGAGGCTAAGCCATGTGACATATTATATTAGATTTTTTTTTCAGATTTTTCAATTTGGTGGAACGTGTCGTAAAAAATAAAAACCGATTTTTTAAATTATTTTTCGGTCTTAAGTGTATCCGATTGACATATATTAAGTTGTTTTTAAATACAAATATCTCCGATTACACATCTGCAAATAGTAATATAAAACTGTAATATTATAGAGTTCACGTAATTTGAGGAGTTACAACACCTAGGTGGGTAAAAAAAATCGATTTTTCAATTTTTGCATTTTTTTATAGTATACCTTAAGAATATTTTTCTAAAGTTTCAACTTGAATTGTGCAAAAATAAAAAAGTTATAGCGTTTTAAAGAGGCAGGCGTACACCGGGTTAAACGTAAACTGAAAATTTTAAACGCGTTTTTCTCGAAACCGTGTTTTTCAAATCGGTACCAAAAATATTTTGAAAATGAATGGATATATCAGATTCGGATTTTTTCTATTTATTCAGCATGAAAATATGTAGTCTCTTTGTCGTAAGGGGTTTTTTAGATCCCAGTTTTCTTTTAACAGCAAAAAAACCGATTTAATTTTAGGCGATATTTCTCGACTTTTAAATTTAGATAAGCGCCATTTTGCAATAAACACGAATTTTAAAAATCGGCTACGACAAAAACTAAACTTAACTATATATTTTAAGAATATAATTTATTTTTGTGTTTCGAATGAACTGTATAGATTCTACAGCTGGTATCGCGAACAACTACAGCAGCTAACATACCTAATGCCAAAGGCGATATCTCTTTAATTTTTTAATATTTTTTAATAAAAAAATTACATTTTATTAACAAAACTATATGTAAAACATTAGTACAAACCCCGATTTGCTCCTCTAATACGTTTGGAGAAAAAATTTTTATGAATATAGGGGTATTTTTGATGCCTCTAGGTGTATGTAACCCCTTAAACTATAAGATTTCAATTTTTTTTTAGTCAGAAAAATTAATTTTCTTTATTTAATAAATGTGTTAAAAAATACTAAAAATGAATAAAACTAATTTGAAACTAAATACAAAAGCCAAATTAAAAGTAGAAAGCTAAAGATTATGAAAAAATTCGAAGAGTAACTAATAGTAAATATTTTTCAAAGTTAGATGCTGAGGCGGGCTTCTATCAAGTTAAGCTCGATGAAGAAAGTAAAAAGCTGACTACATTTATTACACTCTTTGGCCGTTTTATGTTTACTCGCTTGCCCTTCGGAGTAAACTGCGCACCCGATTATTTCTCACAATGGTTCTCAGACTTGTTTTGCGATTTAAAAAATGTTGTTGTGCATGTAGATGATATTCTGGTTCATACAAAAACGAAAGTCGAGCACAAAAAAATATTAAAAACTGTTTTTTCCAGAATCGAGAAAGCCGGATTGACGTTGAATAAAACAAAATGTATATTCTGTGTGGAGGAAGTAGAATTTTTTGAGCACATAATCTCGGAATCCGGTATAAAAGTACATCCGAAACGCATATCAGCCATTTTAGAATGCGCACCTCCCAAAGATAAACATGCTCTTATGCAGTTTTTGGAGGTAGTAAACTATGTGAGTAAATTTATACCAAAAAAGTCAGACGTTTTAGAACCCCTAAATTCACTTTTAAAAGACGAGGCGCAATTCGTATGGACTGACGTACAAGAACGAGCATTTCAAAATATTAAATAATTAATTACTTAGACTCCTATATTATCGTATTACGATTTTAGAAAAAAAATTATAATTCAAGCTGTTGCATCAAGCTATGGGGTGAGGCCCGATCAGACACAACGTTGATTGGCTGCTTTAATATAAAATTTTCTGATTGGTGATACAGCAGGAAATACCTAGGGACCGGCTGATGTGAGTGGTGTGTCCGATTGCAACTGTGTGCATCTGGGACGCTCCCAAGCTATGGCCTAGGGGCAGTGTTGATGCAAGAAGATAACAGAAAAAATCGAAGTTATTGCATACGTGTCAAAAAACGCTTTCCAATTCTGAAAAGAAATTTAGCCAAATCGAAAAAGAAACCCTTGCGTTAGTTTTTGCATGCGAGCATTTTAAAGACTATATATTAGGCATAGATGTATTTCTAGAAACAGCCGTTGCTTCAAATTTTGAAAACAAAAGCACTTGACGAACTTATCCCGAGACTACAGTTAATGCGAATGCGTTTAATGAGATTTAATTATGAGATCTATTACTTACCAGGCAAACAGCTAGTTCTGGCCGAATGTTTATCAAGAGTCCCCCTCGAATATAATAAAAGTCTTAAAGACGATTTTCCAGACGAGATAGAAAGTTACATTAGATTTATTGTAAATAATCTACCGGCATCTAAAAAGTATGTTGAGTAAAATTGAATCTGAACAACAAAAGGATTACACTTGCAAAGCATTAGTTGATTACTGCATACACGAATGGCCTACTAAAAATAAGTTGAAAGATGGATTACTTCCATATTTCGCGTTCAAGGATGATATTTCATATGCGGGGGGACATTTATTGTATAATTCGAGGTTGGTTATTCCTTCATCATTGCAACTAGAAATGCTCAATAGAATTCACAGCGGTCATTTGGGTATAAGTAAATGCAGAGCAAGAGCAAACCAATCAGTATGGTGGATAGGGCTGAGTACACAGCTAAAAAATATTGTTAAATTTTGCCCTAAATGTGTGGAACACAGATCGGATAATAAAGAACCTTTTGTTTAAGAAAATTTCCTAAGTAGACCATGGCAAAAAGTGGACGTAGACTTGTTCAAGTGCGGAAAGTGGTATTTAATAATGGTCGATTACTATAGTAGGTTTTGTGAAATTCACGCTTTAAATAATTTAACCCCAAAAGAAGTCATTAGAAAATGCCAGGAAACATTTGCTCGGTTTGGCATATCGGAAACTGTGAGGTCTTGTGGTAAGCAATTCGAATCGGAATTCCAAGAATTCGCTAAGAAATACGACTTTTCGCACGGGACCAGCTCGCCAAAGTACCAGCAAAGTAACGGCGCAGCAAAAGCCGCAGTAAAAATAGCCAAAAATATCATAAATGCGACGACATAAACGAAGGATTACTTGTGTATAGATCGATGCCGCTTGAAAACGGATACAGCCCAGCGGAAATAATGTTTTCCAGGAAAATACGTTCTAATCTACCGATGTTACCCGCTAATCTAGGGACCTTCAAAAACCACAGAGAAATAGCTGAGCTGGAAAATAAAAATAAAAAAAGCAGGCTAACGCCTACGACAAGCGTCATCGAGCTAACAAATTATCGAATTTGAGTATTAGCGATAGAGTGTGGGTCATTGATCTACGGGTGTATGGCAAGATTGAAAAGAAACTAAATTCGTCTAATTCGTACTTAATTGAAACGGAAAAAGGTAGTAGGATAAAGCGTAACAGATGGCATTTAGTACCGGCTCCGTATAGAGATAATGAGAAGGAAAGAAGCGATAGCATTAGTAGAGCGCCTTTGAACATCGATGTAAGCGACGATAAGGTGAACGAACAAGCAAACGGCGACGAAAACGTTAATGTAAACGATACCGAACCTAGCATAAGAAACCATGCCGATAATGGCAATTGCCCCGAGCGCGAGCCTTACCATGATAGATCTAGAAGAAATTACGGTCCACCTGTAGTGTATGGCAATGTTGTTACACATTAACTATGTCACATTAATTATATAATTTTATATGTGTCAGGTATTTAATAAAAGGAAAAGGATGTTGTGTGAATGCGCCCTTGGCGATATTGACATGTATATTATCCGCCGAGCGATTCGGCGAACGACGAGTCAGTCGCAGCTAGAGAGCGGTAAGCCAAGCACGCACAAGCACCGGCTCCGAGTTAGCATACAACGAGTTCACATTATTCTGTATCCTGATCACTACCGCTACAATGACCATATATGGTTATTGCGACGTCAATCGCGCGCGACTGATGATCATCGGTCGTGGCGTGATCGTTGCTAACTGGAAATGCAAGATAATCACTTTATAGCTGTTCGGGGCTACAACAGCTTAAAGTTTTTACATACGATTTTATATCGACTTTGAAAACGTTTTACTGATCTTTTACGAAGCTATACGTGTCCCGGCCGATTCATACCGACGGGGTGTAGTTGTTAGAACCGCGAGGGTGCCATTCGTGGCGCTGGCTGCGTACAGGCCCCGGCGTAACGGAGGCGCGCATATAGTTCAACACACACGAAACGTGCAAGCGAAGGAACACGTGCTGTACAATAATCGAACGCAATAAAGCATTATTGAACGAACTCGGCTACCATCCTTGGGACCTAACCGTGCATCCTGAAGAATAACCAACAACTGGCGCAGTCGGTAGGACACGATGGATGCTATCAAGAAACAAAGAAAGATTCTGAGGATTGCCTTTACAAAGGCACTCACGGCTTTCACGGCGAAAATGGACAGCGACTGTCCGAGTAAAGACAAGATGGTGGCCTTCCAATTTCTCGAGACGAAGATGACGGAATTAGATACGGTGCATTCGGCGTATAATCAGGCGCTCTTCCAATCAGACTTAGAGGAACAGGTTATTTCCAGAGAGCTGGAATCGGACAACGTGTACAAAACACAGCTAACCGCAAGCCATGCTTGCAAGCATATACGACAAGATCGAGTGCTACATACGAGCACTGGAAACACTCGGGGTAACGACGGACAAGTGTGCGGCCATGCTTTATCTATTGGTCGAGTCGTCTCTCCCAGAAGAGGTCTTACGGGCATGGCAACGCAGCGGTCAACGAGGTATGGTAGAGAACAACGGGCAACGTGAGACTACCGATAGACTGACCAAAGTGCTGAAATTTCTGCAACTGGAAGTGGAAAACGAGAAATGTATCGACATTAAGCTAACAGGATTCGAGTTATCGACGGAACAGGATAAGGCGAAAAAGCTGAGAAACAAACCAGAGGAGGAAGGAAACGGCCAGTGCTAGCGTTCTTCTCGTCGCGAAAGAGCAGAAAAACCCGGTCTGTATATTCTGTAAATTGAATCACGAAAGCTAACATTGTGAAAACACACGTAAGTTAACGTTAGATGAACGTAGAGACATTGTCAAGAGAGAGAATTGCTGCTTTAATTGTTTGATACGGGGACACGCGGCACAAAAATGTAGAAGTAGATTAAAGTGCGATTGGTACACCAGACGCCATGTTCTATTGATGTGTTCGGTTATATGTCGTAAAGAAAGCGTCTTCGCGAATAAGTCAGACAACAACAAGAAAACGGCCGCGGATGATAACAAGAAAACAGTTGAAGACGCTAATTTGGCTACGTTTTGCGAAAGGCAGGATGTTTATTTGCAAACTCTTCGCGTGAAAATATATTCGACGTCGCGAGAGAAAATTGTAAGAGCAGTCATTGACACAGCCTCGCAACGCTCATATATCCGCACCGATATCGTGAAAGATTTAGGTTACAATTCGCTTGGAGAATTGGAAATTACGCATGCTCTATTCGGTGGAATTAAGTCCGGCGTCGAAAAACACGAAATGTTCCGAATACATTTGAGAAGTCTAGATGATTCTTTACGCGTGCAATTTTTCTGCTATGAATCAAAACGTTATTTGTAATACTATTCCGAGCATTAAA
>QKQZ01001656.1:0-23898 GCA_003595255.1 Solenopsis fugax | reverse complement strand
GACTATCTCCGTCGCCGCTCGGCCGTTTCCGCTGCTTCCGCCGCTGCTCCGGCATCGGTCGGCGAGCCATTGCCGCCATATGCACCTTCTTTCGCTTCTGCGGCAGACGGATGCTACGTGTTTCTCGAATGTTTTCGCGTACGAATTGTGTACAAAATACAACGGTGCGAGTGCCGGAATGTGATGTCGGACGATTGTTTTAGTACGTGAGTGTCGTGAGTGACGATGATGTATACAGAAATGATCGTACTCGTCTGTAATGCGCGGATTTGTGCTTGTCGCGACGATTCTAGTTCTCGCTCGTATTCGTTCGAATCAGATGCTGTGTAGTGTTGCGAATGTCGAATGAAACGTTATTAGTCGTCATGCGATATTAGTTAACTCGTAGATACAAAATTCTTTAACGAGTTGTTTAGTTTGTAATTGTATTTACGCATGCAAACATCTTTATTCAAACAGCTCACGCCCTCTTACCACTGTTCATCACATCACGGTACGTGACGCCATTACTTTCGTTTTTTCTTGCTCCGTGATTTTTGTTGTTGCTAGTCGGGCGTTCCTTTCGTGTTTTTCAAGTGCAAATTGTGTAGATATGATGTCGAATGGGTCATGTGTATAGTAGCGGACGGTGTCGTTTTACTAAGTCGCAATGTGATTCTACGTAAAAATAATCGTGTTCATAGGATATGCTCCTTCATACAACGTACCTGTTGCGTCGCGACAAATTCAACTCGCGTTTTGCGTTCGTGTGTATACATTATCCACGCAATATCGGAATGTCGAATAAAGTCGAGCAGTGATTATGTGTGGTTTGAGGAGATATTTCAGCAGAGTCCTCGACGAGGAGATAGCATCCGTCGAAGTAACTCGGTACATATTTATTTTATTTTATATTATATTGTATTTTCAAGGTTGAGTAACCAATTAAACAATTAAAAATTAAATAAAGTAAGTTAATAACTTTTAAGGAAAGTAATCAAAGGGCTGATAAGAGTGTTAGCGCGGTACTCAGTGCACAAATTATTTCTGTTCAAAATACAAACTATTTCAATCCAAATGGACGTTTCAGCTTCATTTTGAGCCTTTTTCAGCAAGTAACATACAGCAAGCGTATAGATATCAATTAAATCTGCATAGTGAAGAAGTTGTTCAATGTATCCCTGTGGTATCAACTCACTGATAACCCCTTAAATATTCTGTCAACAAAACAAGTTCGCCACAGAGTATTTAATTTTAGACAAATTATAGAAATGTGTGAAAATTTTATAATAATGACAAGTGTTTCACAATTCGTTTGTAACAACTGAAGTACATTCGCAACAATAATTAAAGAAACATTTTACGACTTGTGAAAAACTTGTCATTATGAAATTTTCATACATTTCTATAATTTGTCTATAAATTAAATACTCTGTGGCGAACTTGTTTACTAGTTGACACTGGAATGTTTAACTAGGTTGTCACTACAATGAGTTGATACCATAGGTATACATTGACTCCTTCACTATGGAGATTCAATTGATATCGCTATGGAGATTTAATTGATATCTGCGCTTTCTGTATATTACTTGCTGAAGATAGTCCAAAATGGTATTGAAATGTCCATTTGGATTGAAATAAAGTTGGTATTTTGAATTGACATAAATAACTTGCACACTGAATACCACGCTAACACTCTCATCAGCTCTTTAATTACTTTTCTTGAATATTTTGAGAGTTAAACTTTATTTATTTAGTAACTTAATTTAATTTAGTTAATTTTAAATGATTTAATTTTTAACTTTAACTAGTTTTCTAAAATGTAAATTTTAATTTATTAATTTGTTTCCTAAATTAAAAATAACCCTGGTGACAATTTTTTTTAGATTTTTTTATAATTTTTCTGAATTTTTGTATAATTTTATAATTCTCAGATTTTTTTATACAAATTGGAACACTTTTCAGAAATACTACACTTCTCAGAAAGTCTACATCTTTTCTTAGAATTTTTCATATATGTTAATTTTGAAATATTAGAAGAGTTCTAAGATTTCTTGTTTTATGTAATGTTACAAAATCTAAAAAATTATGAATTTAATATAAATAATGCTATTTAAAATTAACTTCTAAATTAACCTAACTTAAGGGGTAACGCCACTCTAGAGCCCCCAAAAATGGTCTATTTTTGATCATTTTTTACAGGAAAACGAAAACAGTAACGCAAAATCTTTTTAAGTACCTTATTCTACATACTTTAAAATATAAAAAATTTTTTTGCATTTTTTTTATTACAAAATGGCGGTGATAAAGCTTGGCAACGATGATCACTCGTTTCGGAAAGTGCCTCACGGTCGGAAAGAAATCTGCTCCAATTTTTGCTGTAGAACAAAAAACCAATTTTTTTTTAATTCTTTATGTCATTAGCTAGTGAACTACGTACGGAAATTAAAAAATAATATTTTTTTGTAAAAATGACACAAGTTTGAAAAAAAATTTTCATTTTTTGACGAAAAATTTTGCAGAAAATTGTTTATAAAAAAAAAGTTTACAACAAAACGTAAAATCCGTACGTAGTTCGCTGACAAATGTATTTTAGAAGCTACAGTTAAAATTTCAAGTAAATCGGTCAAGATTTATGGGAGTTATGTGTCAGGCCAGTTTGAAAAAAGTGATTTCGAGAAAAACGCGTTTAAAGTTTTATGTAACAATCAGCGATAGAAATTTTTCGTTTACCTTTAATCGGCGATGCCTGCATCATACAATTGGCCTTCCTTATTGATGTTTTCCTCTTTCTGACCCTTCTTGGCCGACTTTAAAGATGATCGCACCTCTTTTGCTGCATCTATCAGCGAGCTCTCCGAAAACTTAATGCGTCGCGCGTCAGTCTCGAGGCAGTAATTGTAGCAATTCGGTCCAATAGTCATGCTTAGTTCTTCCATAATTTTCAAGGTTTGAATATCCATCATTGTACGTGCAAACAGCAATATTATTTGCAGTATCAATAATAACTTTGCCGCTGGAAACTGATTTTGGAGCCTGCTTTCACTGAATATCACTTTAGAATGGCACGTTTCACACACAACAGATTCCGAAATGGCAGTAAAAATCGCAATAAAATTTAGTAAACGGTAGCCAAAAGTATCATTCACTTTGATTTCGTCATATGATTCTTCAGATTTCTTTAGTTTCTTAGCAGAAGTACCAACGCTCTCCGGCGGTGCCTCCATTTTAAATCGATTCAACGGTCTCCTGCCTGATATCTTCGGCCTTTTCTTATATCCACTAATATCTTTCGTACCTTTACGACTCTGCAGTACTGTATTCTACTCATTGTACAAGTAATCACTAATTTTTTAAAGCGTATGATCTATATACAAATTTTTTATCCGAAAATATAAGAGAAACAAAAATGTCGTGTAAACAGTAAAGGTTCAACGACCATACTAACCCTATACTAACACATTTGATCTTATATACTACTAAGAAAACCTTACCCAAGCTTAACTGTAGGTAATTAATCCTCTTATTATTCTCAGAAGGATCCGTTCGCAAACGTTTCAAATCTTACCGAAAAGTACGATGCTTTAAACTTCCAAAAATGACACTTAGGCATTTTTCTTCACTTTTAGACCTTTTGTACCTTATTTCTAACACCTTAAAGCATCATTTAAGCAAAAAAAAACGATTTTTTGAAAATTCTAGAGTGGCGTTACCCCTTAAATGAATTAGTTTTTTGTTCATATAACTTTTAACGTAACTAATTAATATGGTAGTTTAATAAGCAATATATTCTTTTTATATCTATAGTTTACTATATTTTTATTATATTTTCAGAATTAGCCAGAAAGGGAAGCAGCAGCAGCAACAGCAACAATCGGTGAGTGAATTAATTGAGCAATTTGGTCAAATATTAATTAACTGAAATACGAAAATATTTCTTCAAAGTATGAAAATATCCATTTGAAATACGAAAACAAGCATAATTGCCTATTCTTTTACGTCCTATTATCCGAATTTTCGCTTCCTAGAAAATTCGTTTATGCTTATATCGCTCTTTCCCCTACATTTGACGTACGTTCCAATTTTCATTTTTATCAGAGCAATATAAATACATTACGATATTGACTAATATTGTGTGCCAATGAATTGTGTTACTAGGAGATAAATAGCAGTTAATTTTTGATTTTACTACGTTTTACATACCCCGTAAATAGGGCATGAGAAATTGTCTTTAACTCTAGTGTGCTACTGTAAATGAATTTTCACTCAGGTGCTAAATTCAAGTTTATATTATAATTTTTATTATTAAAATTTTGATAGTTAAAGTTAATATTTAATAAGATTTTTTACATAAAAATTATGTCAGTTCAATTACTTTAATATTTTGCAATTTGTAAAGTAAAAACAACTTTTAAAAAATTCTTAAAAATATGAAAATATTCTTATTTATGCGGATGATTTTTTTTATCCAGACTGATATTATGATATTAATGTCAGAAAAATATAAATATAGCACTCTAGGATTAAATCACGACTTTTTTAATTTTTTAATGACTCTCAATTTAATAAAATGAATAATTATTTATCGATTTATCTGAAAGATTTGCAATCGCTTTTTATTTTTGGAAACTTCAAGGAAGATTATTTATCATTAGAGACAACTTTGATCAAACATTTTGATTAACTTATTTAATGACTAATTTATCTGAAATAACAACCATTTAAAGTAAAATTTGTAACTATATAACTCGTTGTCTCTACTTTTTCCTCTATTAAATAAAAGCAGTAGTTCATTTTAAACTAATGAATGAACTACAAAGCTTTAATAATTCTATTCATCTTAACAAAATACAGATATCATTTGATAAGTTAAATACCGAATACTTAATTGAAATTTAGTCGGAGTCATGCTCTCTCTCTCTCTCTCTCTCTCTCTCTCTCTCTCTCTCTCTCTCTTTCTCTCTCTCTTTCTCTCTAAAAATTTCCCTTTTTACATATATTTATTATTGTACCATCTCTGTTACAATAACAGGGTATTCACTACCCTGGGATGAGAAAAACTGGGAAAAACCCGGAAAACCTAGAATTTTTAGGGAATTTATTTTTTATTCTTGAAAATTATGGGATTTTATTTAGGGGTTTAGGAACATCTTTGGAATTATATTTTTATATTTAAATTCTATCTGTCTTTTTCTGATAAAATTGTTTCTTTAATCAATTTTTCTTGATTATGCAAAATTGATTGGCAATAAACATGGCATATATGTTTACGTACATTCTTATGCGACTCGCAAATTTTTATAAAAAGATTATTGACAATAGAAGACAATATATACATGCAGATAGATTGTTATATACCATATTTATTTCAAATTATTTTTTTGGAGCTTTTTCAATATTAGTATTTTTTTTAATTTTAAATTAAGGGATTTTTCTTTGTAATTGTATAATTAAGGAGATAAGATAAATAATGAAAGATAAAATTAATTTATTTCACAACTACAAACTTAAAAAATTCTGTAATCTTATCTCGACTTTTGTGTAAAATTCCTAAAAGATCCGGGAGAATTTTTAAAGAATTTTTTAATAAAATTTTGGTAAATACAACCTGAATAATGGGATGTTGGTCTAACAAATATCACTGATAAAATTATAATAAAAAGTATAATGATAATAAAAATTTGTTTACAAAATTTGCTATGTTAACTTAGTAAATATCGCGGTTAAAAATTTAAGTCTCAACACGTATGAAATGATAAAAGAATATAATTACACTTATTGTCTATTACTTAATTTTGAATAAGATGTTTTGCTGAACCTATATTCAGATAATTTCTATTCTTTTGTTTGAAATCCTCAAATTGTTTATGTAAATAGAAATCTTGTATTCCATCTTATTTTATTCTTGCTTGGTTCATAAATTAAAAATTTAAAAATACATGACCTAGAGAAAAGCAAAATATTAACAATGTGCTAACAATTTGTCAGCAAATTCAAACAGAATATACAATAGATTGTAGCATCAGTTGTGTCCGAATTAAGCTCGTTCTCTTAGCAGAACATATAAAAACGTGCCGATATAATTTGACAGCAGATTGTTAGTAGAAAGTCGAGCAGAAACTATTATTTTGTAATCATTTTAATAGAATATATCATTTAAATTGTTACAAATTGCCAGATTTTGTTCAGTTTCTACTAACAATCTGTCATATTCCGTTAACAACAGAATCTAAATTAACAGTTTCTGTTATATTTCTACTGACACAAAAGCAGACACAGTAAGCAAAAAACATTAAAGTTAAAATAACATTTAAAATGTTTTAAATGTATTTTTTAAACGTTTTGAAATAATATTAAATATATAAGCATTTCAAAAAGATTATTGATAAAATATACATTATTTCTTTTAAACATTGTTGAAAACTATCTCCAACTCATGGTCATAAGTTTGTTCGCATGTTGTATACAATGTTAAATACGACACATTTGAAAACGTTACGTGTTATTGAATATTCTTAAAGTAACATCGTAGTATAATTAAATATTTTATACTTACTGGGAAATGCTTCTTAAAATCTGTTTTTGATATGGAGGAAGGTGATAAATGTTGAATATGGATTTTAAAAGATGCTTAAAAAGATGTAAAATCTCTTATCGATTTTAAGAAAGTAGCCATGTATTGCAGTTCTACCGCATCGTAATTTGCTCTTTTTATTTCTTTTTTCTTCGTGAGTGTATTACATATTTCTTGATAGATCGTTCCTTTGGCGTATACAAATTTCAGAATCGTCAAAGTTGTCAAAACGGCCTGTTTTTAGCTAAGCTTTTTTTTATCGTCTATATAATTTATGTGTTGTTCCTTATTTGCTTTAAATAATTCGAACGGACAGTCTTGGTTTCGCAATAGTATCTGTACGATGGATAAAGACATTTACGCTGATATTCTCCCGAAGTGGCTCGTATCGCATTTGTCCTAACTGTTTAACTAACAGTTTTGCGATCGAAATGAAATGAAACACACACACATGCTCTTCTTCTATATCATTTCGTCTTGTGCTTGCTTTAACTACTCCAACGTGTCTCTCATCCCTGTCGAAAGCAGATAAATCATGAAGAACTGACAATCCTTATACTATCCTGTTAAAAATGTCATAAAATTCAATGTATTTTTAAGTTAGACATTAAACTTAATGTATCTATAACTGAAAAGTTTGTGCATGAAATTTAGTGCATTTCTAACAACTTTAAATGTTTTTTAATGTACCTACTTGAAATTTTCTTTCATTACATTAAATTCTACTGCCGATTTTTAACAGTGTATGTCAATTTCGGAAACTGAGAGACTCCGATTTACAAAATAAATCTCTGCCGATTCTCCTCGATTCATCCGTTTTTCGTAGGATAACATTATGATATCGACCGCGATATATCCCGCGTAAACTCTCGTCCTCCGATGAGCACGAATTTTGCACGCGTGAATCTCGAGAAATCATCTCTTCTGATCATCTCATTTATGTACACATTATATCTACGCGATAACTCGTTATAAAGTAACAAGAGACATACGTCATAAATTTTCTTGAGACTCCTACGAGACTTATGCCGGTATTCATATAGACTGCGTTCCGAAATTCACTGCCAGTGAATGGAAATCTATCCCTATAAGCGCTACAATATTATTTAATATTAAATAATATTCCTGAAATATTATATGAATATTATATGAGAAATAAATAGTATTATTTACTTCAATATTTTAAATTATCGGGAATATTATAACTTTTAAATGTAACAATTATAAAGTTTATGAATATTTTATGCATAATAATTCACATTAATTTTTTACAACAATAATATTCGTAGAACATTTTCATAGTATTTCACGAATATTGAAATATACCATGAATGTTGTGTAAAAACGGATATATAACATTAATGCAATATTCCCATATTAAAATAATATTAAAAATATTGAATATTCTCGAAATATTATTTTAATTTTTAATAATATTCGTATATTCTGGGAATATTGTAGCACTTATAGGGATAGTATACATAACGTGAACTATAGATTTTCAGAATTGGCAGTGTTTATGACGCGACGCAGCCACAAAGTCGGTTTTTTAATATTTAACATCGTTTTAAGTCTTAAGATGTCATGAACCAATTACGCAGTTGTATTAGCATCTTAAGACATTATTTAAAACGATCTTGAAATAAGAACCAATTATGAATATCGACAGTCTCAACTGTCTTAAAAACAACCGCAAGAATAATTCTAAGCAAGTCTTTGTCTCTCTTTTATTTTAAAGTAAAGGGGAAAAGAAGAACGTGTCGCGCGTCGCATGGTTCTGTTTGCTTTTTCTTTTCTTTTTTGACGTGATCGTCATGAAGTGTCGCTCGATTGAAACGCTTAACCGTTTACTCTTCTTGGCAGAAATCAGTGTACTCAGTTAACGATCAGTCTCATGTTACGGGAAAGGTCTTAAAAAAAAAATTTTAATTTCCGGCGAGAAGCTACAGTTTTCTCGATCGCACTATATCGCTACACGATTCTCGATCTTGTCTCTCTGCGGACACACTACGACTCTCTGTGCACGTGGTATTTTCATAATCGTTAGCGTATTTTACGATCACATCGATAAGTGTCGTTTCTCAAAGAGCAGTTATTTACATAGTTAAGGCGCTAGACGCTTCTTATTCGGATAATCGATTTGTAAATACTATTTGTTATAGCGCACAATTACGTTCAATTAGGACAGAGAAAGGGACACACGTAAGCCCTTCCTAAGTCTTCGTTTTTTTTTTCTCACGACGTTCTTAATACTATACATTTCTAATAAAGTTGGCACTATTCGAAAAATCGTTCACATGAGAAAAGCCAGTTTGATAGTTGAATTGCATTATAATCAAATCGAAGCGAACTTTCGAATATTTCAAACCGAGGAATTTGAGAACCAACTTTCGATTGCCAAGATTACGAATTCCGTTTTATTTCGAATAAAACGCCTGCCATTGGCCTCGAATTAATTGACCTATTTCTTAGAGGGATAACGTGTAACGTTGCGGCAGCGTTTTTAAAATCTTTTAAAACGCAATACTCATTATCGCGAATAATCGATCATTCCTATAATCGTACATAGAATCGCTCGTTAATAAGTAGATCGCACTAGTGAAATGGAGGTACTCGCATGGAAGTTGGCGTTCACCCTGTATATCAATAATTGGTCGTCGCGAAAGTAATGGATCGGGCAGTCAGACTTTTTTTTTATCGTAATCACGTTCCGTATGGTAAGATAATGTAATTGTAATTCGGTGATAGAAAGAATAAATGTTATCAAAAAACGTGCAGTTAATCATCGAATGCTTCTGTTACTTCTCGATTCTTTAATTGAGTATGTCGCCGATAGGATTTGGTTTTTTTTTTTTTTTTCGAAATTCGGCATTATATATTGCACGTGGCACATACAGGGTTGTATACGAAGGCCATGTTTTGTATATAATAACGGCAGTAGTTGGCGCAATGCCATGAGTTATCGAGACGCCTCTTCGACACAAATGGACCTGAGAGTCTCTTCTATCACTTATTCATCTTCATTCAAAATTAAATTGTCCCTCACATTCTTTCCCTCACATTAAAATTTTTTTTTCCAACGGCGACGGATGGTTTAAAGAAGAGATGATTTGTCATCTCTTTTTAAATAATGTTAAATCGTCCGGCGAAGATACCAAGTCGAACCAGCGAATCTCGATCATACGTGTATAGTGAATTCTTGTCTCTCTTGCTCTTTCCTTTGCTGATATCTGCAACAGATTGTGCGTATGTTATTAAAAGTATTTAATTTGGCTCTCTCTTTTTCTCTCATTAATTTTCAAGTATCCCATATTCTGAAGTCGAAAGCGATATATTAATTTTTTGCTAACGAATCAATGATACTTCAAATTTATTTAGAGAATGTTCTATTCCTCGTCTTGAATATTTGATATTAATTACCTCGATGAGCAAAGAATTTATTAAATTGTAATCTATTTGATATTATATAAAAAAAATTACTAATTGATTTTATATATGACATGTGTCATCTAAATATCGTACACTAAAAAAAAAATTTTTAGTAGCTACCAAATATTGAGTGAAATAATGCCAATTAAATATTTATTTAATATAACTAAAATTAATTTTACTTTTATAAATATTTAGTAAATATTGTTAGATTTGGTTGTACTTAATAAATATTTAGAAAAATGAAATTTTTGGTTATATTAACTCTCCTTGGTTCACCCAAAAATTTAAAAATCTAGACGAATTTTTAATTTTGAATTATTCTGCTTCAAATTCGGATATGTACAAAAAAAGTGAAAAACATTTAAGGTCAAAAAATCGTGAAATTATATTCTGAAATGCTGGATGAGTGTGCCAGAATGTTTTCAAATTTTTTTAGAACCTAAAAACCCTTTCAAAAATTGGAGATATTCGACCGTTAATGTAATACATACAAATTGAAATAAGAACGCCTTGTACGGTCAAGCTGGATCTTAGTGCTTTTTATAAATTTTACTTGTGTGATTTTTATATACCTTTATTAACGGTCGAATATCTTCAATTTTAAATCACGCGCCAAACGAAAAGAATATTGGATAGAGGGTTAACCATTTAATTGGTATTATTTCACTTAACATTTGTTAGCTATTATCAAATTTTTTTTGCAGTGTATAGCGATAATCGACAAGACCTATATACATCCTATATACAAACAAATAAATTTCCGGGGATTAGACCGGTCTGAGCTGTTTGGTACTCGGCATATCTGTTTACGGACACTTGTGCCGATACCTAGCGAGCATAGATTCGACGGCCTCGATCGGAAGTCTGCCCAAACTGCCGCCGTGACGGGTCCCGGCTGATAAACCTTGCCATTCGCGATCGCGTTCGCGATCACGGTCACGGTCGCACTCCACGTCGCTCAATTCACGGCTGTCACTGAACCCGCTTGGCGGCAATAGCGTCATATCCTCCACCGAACTGTCAAACAGATCAGCGGATACATTTGTCGAGTCAGAAGGAAATTTTTTCTTTAAAGCTTGTGACACCGTCGCCTGAATTAAAAAAAAAAAAAAGAATTGATGACACGCGACTCTAAATCATTCCAATTCGTTAGATGTTTCACGATAATTAATTTAATTAATCTCATTATTAACAATTTCCTCGTTGTTTAAGTTTATAAGTTTGTATACGCAAAATACATTTTTTGTACGTGCAAGGATAATTTTTTGTCATTCATGAAAAGGTTTAATTAAATTTTCTGAAAATTACAATTATTTTTCTATCCCAGCAAACACTAACAATTATATAACAGTTATACAACTATTATAAACTGTAGCTATAATTTCCTACTCATTAATATAACCGTTATGTAATTATATTGTTAAATGGGAAATTATAACGAACAGTTATTAAATTGTATAACTGAATGTTAAATTGACTGTAACTTGGTGCTTGCTGAGCATGTATAATAACAAGTGTTAAAATATCTTTGAATGCTAGGTATCCCTTATTATATAAAAAAATATGAGGATTTAGAAACGCAATGACGCAAAAATCATTTACTATCAGGCAAAATGTACGTTTCTATGAGTATATATGTTTTTTGCACTAATAATCATGAAAAAATATACAAATGCTTGTCACTCGTAAAGAATTTCTAATTATTAAATGAAACTCGTCGTTGCGTTTCTTTCTCCCGTCGATGTGAAAACGATGAGAGGCCGATATCGAATAGTCAAGACTGAGTGCTATGTGGAAACAAACAAACCTTGGCTACCTGCGAGTAGACCGGCTCGGCTGACGGCTTCGTCGTCTCGCGAGAGAGGGCGAGCCTTCGTTGTTAGATTCCGTACTCGATTCGACACCTCGCGAAAATACATCTGTAAGGAATCACGCCATTATACACGCAGGTTTATTCGTGGGGTATCGAATTTCCTCAATAAATTATCTTCTACGCGATTTTTTTTATATCAATCTACAACATTGTGTGAGAGAAAAAATATATAATTAATACCTCTACAAGGCTTTACTGGCACTCTATAACTAGGCCCGGCGCATTCACCGCAAGGGCTTCCGGACGTATCGCTCCCGGAGCCTTGTCGACTCGATCGCAGCTTGCTCTCTGCTTCTGCGATGCTCGGAAAGTAGCGTTGCTTGTGCCACCTTGGTGTTTTTGACCTGCGCGTCAAAGAACACCAGAAAGAGGAAGAGAAAAGAAGGAAAATGAAGGCGCAAACGCGAAACGCCATTGGTTTCGCGAACAGCCAGAAGTTAATAAGTGACGGATGAAGCCAGTTACCTTTCGAACTCCACGCTGGATCTCTCGTAATCGATAGTGTTGATGTCCTCATTTTCCAAATGACCAAAGGTCTTGAACTGCATCGTGTAATCGAGCGTTGCAGTTGTGACCGAACGATTCTCTCTTCCAGGAACGCTAAATGTAGCGTATGGACTTATCTCGTACATTTCTGCGAAGTGTAACAGAGCATTCGTGAAGCTGTATTTGCGTTATATGATTCATTCAAAATTCATTATCCTATACGAAAAGAACTTTTGCTTGTAGAAAAAAGAAATATCTAAAAATTTAATTGGAAAAAATGAAAATTTTGTTGAGCCATCCAGAGTGTGAACTACCGAGAAAATATGAAATTTTCAAGAAATGTCTCTCTTATCCTTGAAACTCATGGATTTTCATGGAACTTTATTGAAAGGGAAATTTTTAGAATTTAGTTTTAAATTAAAATTCTATTTCTCCCTTTCTGATAAAATTATTACTGAGAAAAATCATTTTATTATATGTACAAGACGTATATATCGAGTGCGTATTTGAAACTAAGTAAAATTTCTGGTTATTATAATAGAACTCGAGGTTTTATAGTTAGAACGCTTGATGGACTTTACTATAATTCGGTAATTCCTACAAAGTTTTTAATTCGTCCATTTTTGAATAGTTCTGATTGAATTTATCAGATTTATAATTAATATAACAAGACTTTTTTTCAGTACACATAGTTTAGTATCAGTTTCGTATTCTGTACTTTTAGTAAGCTAGATTATTGCGAACAAATCATTATATGCCATTTAGTTCATGTTATTTCTTTTTAGTAGTTTTTTTTAAATTTAATATTCAAAATTCAAGTGACTTTTCTTTGTATGATTAAGGTATATTAAAAGATATAATAAAATAAATTTATTTCAAAGCTGCATGTATTAAAAAATTCTCTAATTTTATTTAGAATTTTGATTAAAATTCTTAGAAAAACTAGGAATTTTTAACAATTTTTTCAGAATTCTTTTGCAAAATTTAAATACACGCTCTGCCATCAAAATAATTATGAAGAATGCTTAAGTTGATTGCTAGAATATCAAAATTTTTTGTAGCCTTACTCATCATGTTTGAATATCCTGCATAATTATTTTGATGATTCAATAAAATTATTTTTAGATCTGTATCCAGTTGAATTTTTAGATATTTCGGCAAAATTGTTTTCTCTGTGTTCGAAAATACATACCAGATCCATGATCGGTGGATTTGTGATTTTCTTGCTTCACGGGCGAGCTAGTGTAAACCTGATGATTACGTCTATTGTCTCGTTCCGCCGTTGACTTGAGTTGTACGGTCGACATACAACTAGATAAGTGATGATGCTGTTGCTGGTGCTGTTGTTGTTGGACTAGTCCTAATCCAGCTTGTTGTTGCTGCTGTTGTCCTGGTAATATCTCGCCTAGGTAGTTTGCTCTATCGAAAAATAACGGTGAAAGAACAATTAAAGAGAATCTGAAATGGCTAGTAATAACCCAGTTGATAGAATTTTGTAACTGTGATATATAATTTGAGAATATTTTATATAACAAGTATTTCGTAATATTTACTTGTAGTTCTTCTTTTTATGTAATATAAATGTGTAAATGCTACATATTATTTACATAACAAATATATGATGCTTCAATATATACAATTTAATCATTGGGATACATAGACATTATACAAAGAAGTAGTTTTGTAAATATACATTATTGTTACTTTTGAAAAAGAATGAAATTTTAATATAACTATAACGTTTTGGCAATTTTCGGTATATAAGATGATGAAACTTATATTTCGCTAATGTATTATATAGTGAACACATATCTGTGTCGACTGGGAGGTAAATGAAGTGAAATAAAGTTTTGAGAGTCGGGAAGTATTATGCTTTAGTTCCGGTCTACAATAAGTGTAGTAAGCTTTAAACCGTAAGAAATTGATTATCATAGTCAATTATTCTTCTTACATTTAACTGTGATTCGCCAATTTTTTATGGCTTAAGGCTTATTACATCTATTGTAGACCAAGACTTACCTGCCACTACGTTTAAGCATGACGTATCCCAGGATAACCGCAGAAACGACCAAAACGATTGCGCAGATGAGCGGTACGATGACATATAGAACTTTGTGATTAGGCACAGTCTTCTTGATATCGTCCTCCATTATCAGATCATTGGGCGGACCAATACTGACTCCGCTTAACGTGGTCGTGGCAAACTCCATTTGAGTCTGAGTCGAGCCAGCGTCGTTGTGAGCCGTCAAACGTAAACTGTACCACGATGCTGTTTTTAAATCACGAATCACGACGTTATCGGTCGCTTTGCTGGCCACCAAAATCCAGGGTTCCGTATTGATTCGCCTGCGATACTCGACGGTGTAATATTGAATTGGGCATCCTCCGTTAGGCCAAGATAATAAATTCAACTTCACCGATGTGCCATTTGACGAAATAATATCTCTTTCTTTAGGCAATAGGGGTGCTAGAATATTGAAAAAAGCTTAATAACTGCCGTTTCAACAAAAAAGTTTGTATTATTCGACACTTTAACTCGATTCTAAGCCAGATCGATCTTATAGCTTATTTTAATTGTTCGCGGAATATTTAATTTACCGGTGCCCTTCGTTGTTGCGCTGATTAACGGACTTGGGTCGCCGGTGTCGACGCGATTATGTGCTGTTAAATGCGCTAAATATGAAGAACCACATTTTAATCCAGAGAGAACGAACTCCGTCTGCTCGGGAGACAAGGCAATTTCTTCCCATCCGCCCTGATCCCTTTTGTAGCTTAACACGTATCCTGAAATAAAAGAAAGATAAATCATATTTAATAGAGAACTTCGACCAATATATGAAGACACAATATAAACAATCAAAATGTCTTATCGGTAATAGCCATATTTTAGTGCTGATATTTATCATTTTATATACTTTTTATGATTTTATATACTTTTTTAATATACAAGTTTAATTTAGTAATAAATAATGCTAACATCTAATGATGCCAATGAGAACTCTATCCCCTAAAAAACTGTAAGCTCCTTGATTAAGGTATTATTTTTCGCAACAAATTTTTTAGTTTTTTTTTTAAGGGGAAAGGATGCTCATTGGCATCATTGCCACATTAAAAATTTATTAGCATTATTTATTATTAAATTTCAATTTAATAATGTAATATTATTATTTCTTGTTCAACTTATAACTATGTTTTAAGACCGAAAATTTATTCGGCACACAGTTTCGTAAACTTGAAAAGGTACATAAAATGACTTTGGCCAATAAAACATTTCGAAAAGAAAGATAATTTAGTAAAAACTACACTACAAATCCAAGTGTGTATTTTTGTGTGTAAAATCATGTAATCATTTTTTATATATGGTATTTATATGCGCGTAATTTTTGTACTTTTTTCACACTTAGACGTGTAATTTAATATTGATATACGTTCATATATATAAGCGTGTAAAAAGTACAAAAATTACATGCATTAAATTAATTTAATATAAAAGATAAAAAAGTGACTACATGATTTACATACTTGGATTTGTAGTATATACGTGACACGAGTATTTGTTTTCTGGATACCTTGTATAGTAGCACCGCCATTGTCAGGATGATTCCAACGGAATCTGATACTGTTAGGTGTTGTATATTGCAATTCTAATGACGGTGCTCTAGGTGGCATCACTACGACTAATGAATACGTGATGGAGTCGTCGCCGAATAAATTATCAGCCGAACAAGTGTAGTTCCCTGCGACCGATTGCTCCAATCCTGAAAAAAATATGATAGTAATTTACAGATTTCTAAATTTTATACTTGAGTGTCTGAATTAGATATACTGATTCTGCAAATAACTGAAATATAGATTAAAAAACCTAATGCCTACCGCGTATGTTAAGATGCCCGTCAGGTGTAAGTTCGTAATGCCTGCCGGTGGTGATTTGACTGTTTCTATACGTCCAAGTAGGTCGTGGCGTTGGGTTTCCGACCACTAAACACGACAGCGTAATCGATGATTTTACGGCTCTTTTTAATACTTGTGAAAACGATGCCACTCTAGCGGGAGCTACGGAATGAATTTTATTAAGATTATAGAAAAAATTTAACTGTACGAGAAGTGTGCCAGATGAAATATAACACGTGCAATAAACAAATAAAAAATTTAAATTCTGAAATCTTGTGTTCAGATTTTCGGATATGTAATTCACAAGTACCTCTGGTATTGGTGGTTTGCGTAACTATGGTAGTTCGTTCTCCTTCTCCAAGACCGGTCGTTGCCGATACCCAGAACTCATACAATTGTCTAAGAGAGAGTAAGAATCGGTAAGACGGAAAATGGAAGATAGTTACAATTAGCTCAATATAATATGATATCCGTCTACGAAAAGAATCATTTTACTGCAGTATCTAAAAATTTAGCTGTATCTTATACGAGAAAAATATTAGAATATTCATTTAAAGAGTCACGTAGGAAGAGTTCTAGAACAGGAATATGGAATCTTTTCTGTGTGCTGGTTGGAGATTTTATCTTTACTGGGACTATGTAGGACGCATGATAATATTATAAAAATTTTGACATTCTAGTAACCAGGTTATTAAACGTCCAGTATAATTTTTTAAATTGTTCAACATAATTATCTTCAGATTTGCATTTCAACAAAATTGTTCTTTCCGTGTTACCTTTCCACTAAATCTCGTAATTCCATCGTAAGGGTATCCGTGGGCGATGATGGCGGATCGTGCATTGTGTGCGCGTTATGATTTTTGGAGCCAGCCTCTCTGCTGTAAACAGTATATTTTGAGACGTTTCCGTTGGGTTGCAACGGCGGCAACCAGGAAACCAATATACTTTCTGCCGTTAACGCTAGTGCTTTAATGCCACCGGGCGGGCCTGGAACTACAAAAAGAGTACCGGATTGTTTATTTTACAATTTAAAATTAATAATTCTTATTTACTAAAAATTAAATTAAACGTCTCACCATCCTCTTCTGTCATGCAGAAGATAGGTGGACTCAGTGCTCCATCACCCGCGCCTGTATAAGCCAATACCTTGATGGAATAATTCGTGTACTTGTACAAAGTGTGTAAGTAAGTGTCCATACTGGAAGTTCTTTTAACTTCGCCGACCGTCGATATGTCCACTGCGATGGGAAAAAGATTAATTTAACACCTAATGTTCTTACAAAACATAATAAGGTCTTATAATCAATAGCGAGTATTTTTGTTCATAAATATTCTGTTTGCGAATAACTCACTGTTATCAGTAGGAACCGGCCTGTAATAGACTTTGTATCCTTGAATAATTCCGCCGTGTTGATGAGGAGGAGGCGCACTCCAAGATACTTTGACACTTTGGGAAGACAATGGAACGCATGTCACCTGAGTCGGTGGCGTTTCCGGTACTATAAAGCAAATGTGAATAGACTTAATTTGTCTTGTTATTGTTGTTTCGTTGACATAGACATACAATTTCTCATTCTTATTATACCTCCTTCTTGAGTAGTGCCCACAATGGGAGCACTTGCTGGCCCGCTGGCTATGCTGTTGAAGGCTCTGATCGAAATGTCGTATTTCGTAAATTTTCTTAAACCGGTTAGCTGTACCTTTGTCGTCGCCCAACCATTTACGGTTAAGCTTTTACTTTGATTGACACCCGAAGTCGACGACGAATGTTCCGACCACGTCACTATGTATCCTAACAGATCCCCGTTGCACGATTCTTTTGGAGGTGGCTAAAAATAAATATATTCCAATATCGCATTTTCAAATTCCTTCTCGATTTTTTATAGCATTGATCTGGATTGATTTTAAAAATATTAATCTTAAAAGTATTTGTCATCTCTCACGTCTCTGAATTGGCATGACTTACTTGCCAGCTGACCATGAGCTCCCCAGGGCCGGCGGATTGTACTTTGATGCTTTGCGGCGGTTCAGTAGGTGCTATTACAGATAACAATGTTATTCAACACAATAAGGCTTCAGTCATATGATCGCATAGTCATACGAGGTATTTACCTTCCTCCTGAGTCTTCGCCACGACCGCTTCCGTAGGTCCGCTCGCGTCGATAGAATTTATAGCGAATATTCTGAAGGTATAGGTGACAGCTGGATGAAGACCACCGACTAGAGCTACCTCTTGGTCATCGCCGGTGGTTTCAAACGGAGATAAGCCTAGAATTGATATGAGTTACACGGAGGGAATGAATAGAGCCACGATATCGATCAGAGTATGTGGACGAACCGTTTTGAGTCGGATGTATAGAATTACCACTGTTGGAGCTTCCTGGCGTGTACGTGACATTGTGCGTTTTAACGGGATTCCAATCATCGGTCATACCGTGGCTCAGCGAGCGGTATTGTATCACATAATTTCTTATAGGGCTGTTTCCGTCGAAGGCTCGCTTCCATAATAACCGTATTGATCGGGAACCGATCTCTATTACTTCGAGTCCAGCTGGAGGATCCGGCCTCTCTGTAGAATACAAAGAACAGTGTTTAAAGTAGGATTGATCAGAAAAGTCCAATAAGTAGGCGGAAAAAATCATGGTTTTCGATTTTGATCGTCACGAACTTTATTGAATGGAATTGGCAAAAACTACAAAAATAATTAATATATAATGCTAAAATATATTGATATAACTTTATGCAAAGACATTTTTGTTTTAATTGGTAAATTATATTAATTAGTTTTAATTATACTTTTAATTTTAAGTGGTATACTAATCGTTATAATTTAAAGAAAAACGAAACCAACCTATAGTAACGAAACCTTGTAACGGAGGAAAGTCTCGCCAATACTGGCACTCTAGACAGTAATAACAGAATTTAGACACAATCCCATACAAACATTTGTTTTAGAAATTTTAAAATATGTTTACGAATTTCTAGAGATTTTTTTTAACCACTTTAAATAAATGAAAAAATAGTCAGAAGAGAGATATCCATGATTAGGCTAATAAGATATCTTTTTTCATATTATTCTCTAAAGATTAATATTGTGAGTATAATTTTAATGACCGGAAAATTAAATTCGGCGCGTAGTCG
The DNA here is from genome assembly GCA_003595255.1 of Solenopsis fugax. Classification (NCBI taxonomy): domain Eukaryota; kingdom Metazoa; phylum Arthropoda; class Insecta; order Hymenoptera; family Formicidae; genus Solenopsis; species Solenopsis fugax. The sequence goes on along the minus strand of QKQZ01001656.1, from coordinate 4,522 downwards.
GTTGAATTTGAAAAAGGGTATATAAAAATCACACATGTAAAATTTATAATAAGCACTAAGATCCAGCTTGACCGTACAAGGCGTTCTTATCTCAATTGTATGTATTACATTAACGGTCGTATATCTCCAATTTTATAATTTTAATGTTTTTTTTAATCATTTGAAGGTATAAAATTGTCGCTAAACGTTTCCAAATATTTTAATTGACTATTTCATCTTGTTTCATCAATTAATTGAAATTTGCTTGAGCCTTCATAATTTTTTAACCATGTCCCTTTGCACAATGATGATCTTTTAAATACTTTTGGATTTCTAAAATGTTATTAGGTCTCTAATGTTTTCCATTTCGAAAATTTTTTCGTCAACTAAATTTAAATAGTATGAAGCATAATATAAAAAGGTTTTCTATATTTTCTATATATTTAATTATTTTTAACAGACTAATTTTCCGAAAAAGAACCGACAAAAACCGGTTTTTATCGTTGGCATGAACTTTATCTAAAAAATGTGGAATTTTGCCAATCCTGATTTAAAATGTCTTTGTCACACACCGATTTGAATGTAAGTATTAATAAAAATTAATGTTGGTTTGTGTAAAATTAGAAGATCCTATAAGAAATGTATGCTTTACCTTGGACTGCTAAATAAATCAGATGTTCACTTCTTCCGTAAGCGTTATCAGCGGTACATCTGTAGACTCCAGAATCTTGCCGATCGCTGTTTGCAATAGATAATTGGGATTTGAGGCCGTTGTCAGTCTTTATTTGACCGATGCTTAGTCTATGATTGCTCATATCCAATCGATCACTATTGTGCATCCACTGGACCTCTATAGGATTATCGCCGATCACAGTGCAATCGATAGTTACGGATTCTCCACGGCGAATGGTTACATTTTTACTCTGAAACTCGAATCTCGCCGGTTCTGCAAAGATACAGATCATAAATTTTGATTTGTTTGTTCAGCAAAGTCTATAGTACTTTTCAAATATTGATTTGGTTTGAAATTAATGATAATTATTTCGAATCAAACAAATATTTGAAAAGTACTATAAACCTTGCTGAACAACTAAACTAATTGAATTTTAGAGTTTAATTATTAAGAAAAGAGAAATTCTTCTTATTCTTTTTATTATCAAAAAGAAATTATTTTTTCTCTCACCACATTTAAAAGATAAATCCATCAAATATCGATAACTGATTAACTGCACTGTTATTGAACTTTCGTCTACTGAGACTTTGGATCTTTATAATTAATTGGTCTATAATTGGAACATTAATCATATTCTTACCGTGCACCGACACATATATCACTTTGCTTAGTCCGGATCCGATACCATTGTTAGCCCGACAGAGATAGTAACCCTCATCCTGCGGACCGGCGGAAGCCGTCCACAAAGACCCATTAGGCAATATCGTGAGTCTACCATCGGACCCATCGACCAGCGGCTGATAGTCGTTGGACGTTCTGCCTCTGGCACGTAGCCATGTGATACGCGGCGGTGGAAAACCTTTGGCCTCGCAATGGACATTTAACGGGTTGCCCAAAAGGGTCGCCACGTCTAGCGGTTCGAATATCCATTGAGGCGGTACTTTTACCAAAAGTTCGGCCGTGTGGTTGACCTTCGCGGCACTGTTCGTGGCCACGCATGTGTACTTGCCGCTGTGCCGTGACGACAGTTCTTTGAATACAAGGAGGCTGAAAAACTCGGCACCTCGTTCTTCGATCTGTGTGGCAAAAACGCCGTTAGGAATAATAGTCTCATTTACACGGAATATAGAAATATTGCACCACTTTTATTAAAATAATTAGATGGGTATAACAGACACATAATTTACGAATCAGAAAAGAACAGAAGATATGAAAGCTATTTTCTTCTGCATATTGTAAGGCTGTAAAATCTCAGTTTTTCTCACATGTTGGTTTTAAGTTTAGATCTTATTGAGTTTCTATTTGTTTAAAGAACATTATTCATAAGAGCTGAATATATTTCATAATTTTATTATTAGAAAATTCGTATCTTTGTTTTCACAAGAGGAGAAACTTTTTCGAAGAAAAATATAAAAAGGTTAAAAATTAAGTTTTCATAGATAAAATATGTGCATAGTTTTAAAATGAAGTTGCAGTTTGCATTACTTTTTTTATCCTTTATCGTCGAAAATACAGAAATTAGAGAAAAGAGAGAGAAATTAGAGAGTGTAGAGGGAAATTATCGAATTATTCTTCGTACAGAACTGAATTTTGTGAAGTGGAATATATATGCATGCTTACGCGAAGGGAAGAGGGCAGTGGCTCGCCGTCTTTCAACCAAGAAATGTAGATTGGAAGATCACCCGATGTCACACTACAAGTCACTTGAGCACGACTGCCTTCTTGCGAATTCGCGGGAAAGTTGAAGGGACTCATTACTGGGGGACCTGTAAAGTACGCACGAACAAAAGAGTTACATATTGCTGCATTATATTATTACGTTCAAACACCGAGATTCCTTTTTATTTTGGGAGGAGATATGGTAAAGTTTGGTGCACGAAAAGACACGTTAGACATCCTTTGCAGGTCAACTTTTGAAGAGCGTGATACGAATCGAACGTATAAAAGTCTCCAGATATAGGTCAATGTCTCAAAAGAATACCCTTTGTAAACAGTGCACATTGGTCTTTGATTTTAGATAAACTTAATTCTTATTATTTGAGAGTAAATCTTATGCAATTGAATGACGAAGAATTGAGGGCGAGATCTCTTAAAATAATGAAAAAAATTAGTATTAGTTTCAATTTATTGTATAAATCGTACAAATCATTTCTTCGAAAGCTGTATTTAAATAATACATAATTTTGAAGTAAATGCATAGTCATTTGTGGATATTATATGTATTTGTACGGAGTACATCAACTAGAAGAACTTCTCTTATTGAGAGAATTCTAATCTTTAAATTGATTTGTTAAATATTATAATTTTATTGATAAAAAAATTATCTATATGTGTGTGTACATAATGGAGAGAAAACAGTCAAAAAATTTTATCTACTATAAGAAGAGAAAAGAATTGGAGGAATTTATATCTCGAATAAAACAGAAAAATTGTCTATCAGAAAAGTCACAAAATTCAAGAATAAATTTGTATTAGTTAAATTTAAAGATTTTTTTGTTCTTGGACAGTTTCTAGTTTCTATATCGCTAATTCCGTCGATTCCGAAATATGTGTACATAATGGAGAGAAAACAGTCAAAAAATGTATATACATATATACAAATATATATATACATTTTTTTAAAAATATCGAAAATCCTGTTAAACGAAATACTTTCGGAATCGACGGAATTAGCGATATAGAATATATATATATAAAATATATAACGATGGAAATTAAAGATCCACTATAATTGGCAGCATTTATTTAAAACCAATTTACGCAATTAGTTAACCGTTTTCTTATTTTTAAAAAGATTGGTAAATTTCTAACAATAATAAAGCGAAAGGAGAGTAATTTTGGATTTAAATATTGCGATTGTTTTATCTTTGAATTTTTGCTGTCTAAGAACGCAAGCATGCTCTTCATTCTCCCCTTCGATTTACATAGAATATTAATTATCGGGACTACTGTTTTCCTTGCTAATTAGTAATTGTTCGCTCGCTCGGTTTCTATTCTATCATCTCCTTGAAAAATGGTCCAGCGAACCTTACCGATGATTGCGAAAGAAGGGAATTGTGGGGTGTGATAATACATATTGTTATAATATATATTACAATTTTATAATATATGTTGTAATCTTTTCTACAACTTTATAGTTTTCTACATTGATCTTCAGTAAAATAAAAGTAAGATTTGAAATACTAAATTATTTCTACTAAAACAAATATATTGTTATTAAATAGACAATAAGGAGCTAGTTAATCAACTTTTTAGTTTTAATTTTTACAAACAAAACTGAAAGATTTAAATCGAGAAGTAAATTCTATATCAGTTACTGGATATATTAGACTACCTAATATTTTAATAAGCAAAAATTAATAACTGATATATAAGAAATCAATATTTTTCGAATATATTTTTTATATTGAATAGCCCCACAGACAGGATAAGTTGACTATAGGATTGTTGAGTAACTGAAGAAATAATATATGTTAAGATATTAATATATTTTTTTATATATTTTTATCTATTTTAATATAATTTACCGAAAATTAAAATAAAACTCATATTTAATTTATATTTAATTTTTAATTATAATATAAATTTTTTAAAATTGTTTATTTTTTCGTTACTTCTCAAACATCAAAGTTACTTATGTATTAGGTGTATCTAGAACCAAAAAAAATATAAAATTCACTATCATTATTTAGTACGAGTATTTGTAACTTCAGAATAAGATTGACTTATTTGCTTTCATTAGTCCATTTTTAAATAAAAGTTAAGGTATGCAAATAGTAAGACAAACAAAAATGAATTGAAGGAATATATTAAGTAAGATCTATATTTACTATCTAAACATACATCAAATACTCAGCTGCATAATAATTT